>JAWQUT010000194.1:516476-529475 GCA_033807755.1 Ellobium chinense
GGGGGGGGGGGTTCTACAAATGAAGGATTAGGGACAGGGTCGACCAAAGGAAGTGGGAGAATGCGAGGAGGAAGGGGAGAAAGTTGAGAAAATAAGACAGACAGACAGACAGACAGACAGACAGAAGTAGTGAGTAACTGTGTTGAGGAATAAGATTGTATTTCACAATATAAATCACATGAAAGTTGTGGTGTTATTTTGTCCAGAATTTCTGGCCTGTTCATTTGACAATGTGGTATTTGGTATGCATGTATCTGGTCAAAACATGAACACTTCATAATTTCTTTTAAAGAATGAAGTACCTTTTTTAGCTAGCGAATAGGTTGCAGCGAGTGTGTGTGTGTGTGTGTGAGTGTGTGTGTGTGTGTGTGTATGTGTGTGTGTGTGTGTGTGTGTGTTTGTTTGTGTGTGTGTGTGTGTGTGTCAGTGTATATATGTCTGTGTGTTTATGCGAGTGTGTATAGGATTTAACACTGTTCGTCAACACAAGAAAATCTGACTATATTAGGATCATACTACTCAGTGATACTGTGCTATGTTCAAAGTTGTGTAGTTCCAACAAAATTGCATTATGACCTCCAGAAGGATTTTGCAGGCCGGGCGGGTGGGTGTAATGCTAGCACATCATGTCTCAGTGCCTATTGACTGATCTGAATGTGGAGTTGAGGTGTTGTTAGAATCTGGGGAGTTCATTGGACGGGAGTTTCATCTACTCGTTACAGAGAGTCATGTCAAGATTAGTGAAGAACAGGAGGCCATAACCGAAAGACAGATGTCTATTTCTCTTATATAATATAATATAGACCTTAACCTAGCATAGCTAAAATACAAGTTTGGAGTGATCGCAAGGATCAGCTATCAGCAGCTAATGTCTTCCCCCACAAACTATAATATTATATCCATGTTATGTTTTCTATTAAATTATACGTTTATGTATTAGAAACATCAAAATAACCTGCACAAAATTGTATGTTCCGCTTTGTAAACTTGGTCAACAACAAATGAACTTCAGTTGCCAGCCAGTTTGATGTAAGACTTTTACAATGACCATTAAACATTAGAACACACTCAGTTGTCATCTAGATCTATGTCCATTGTCGGACATAAAGACCAGGAGTGAATGGTTCTTATTATCCACGTCTAATGTAGTGTCGGACTGAAGTGTCTGTCTGAAGTAAATGTCCTGTGAACCACACTGGACTCACTTGGCCAGACTGTGGAACAGATCAACAACAGCTGAGAGTTTGAACCTTTCAGTCTTCTCTCTCTCTGATCACCCATAGCAACACCAATAATAATAATAACAAGAGTAATATTGAGGTTTACAGCTCTCCTATCCACGCCAGTGCCCGTGCAAGCGACTTCACACTATTGATACCCCGGCAAGCCTGATCACTCAAAAGCATCCTCAACTTATTGGTGGGCGTACACTGTCGCTGTCATTTACACACATTGATCATTAGCACGCTGACAGTATCTCTCACTGACTATGGACAGGTACCCGTTTTATAGATGGGTGTACTGAGGAAAATGAAATGGTGTCCTATGCAACTTCCAACTCCAACTCACGACCTATAAATACTGTTTTCAATCCTTAACCATTCAAGAACAAACAACAAAAACAACAACAACAACAACAACAACAATAACAACAACAGCAACAACACCAACAACAACAACAGCAATAACAAAAACAACAATAACAGAGGGCAGACAAGGATCATAACCCTATAGGTGATAGGTGTGCCCTTCCGTCTCGTGTCTGGAAATGTAAAGGATTGAAACACTGAGTTGTGTAGCTAAAGGAAGTCAGACAGACAGACAGACAGATGTACACGGCGCTAGTCTCAGGTAGCACAACTTCGTAGACAGGATTTAAGGCGAACAGCATGGAACTCTTGGAAGTTTAAGGACACGGGTCGAAACCCAGAAGTCCAGCACATTTGGTGGACAAATGGAGAAGCTAACACGCTGATTGGACGGACGAGATAGTGTGCCGTGTGCAAATACACCTCTCTATTTGGATGAAGGTTCAGTCACTGACCATGAGTGAGGATGAGTGTTAGATATTCATACAATTCCACACGATGGTGTTTGATGATAACACTCTCCTTCTCTTCACTCACTGTTCATTTTCTCTCTCTCTCCACAGCTCATCAAAACATGGGCCTCAGGAGGGAGACAGCGGCCTCAGAGGCGGCCAGACTCCTTCTTGGAGAGGTTCGCTATGGGGGGCAAGGATATGCCCCTGCACAGCGGGGAGAGGAGGCACAGAAAAATATCAGATCTCAGGTATGTATGCCAAGTTTTTATATATCCTTGTTTCCAACTCATAGATGACATAAAGAAGGGTTACCTTAGTCTTATATTATCACAGGTGTGTGGACTCTTTTCTCAACTTGTTGTGAGGTTGATCATGAATAACACGATCCTCTCTCTCTCTCTCTCTCTCTCTCTCTCTCTCTCTCTACCACTCTCTCTCTCTCTCTCTTTCTTTCTTTTTTCTTTCTCCCTCTTTCTTTCTCTCTCTCTCTCTCTCTCTCTTTCTTTCTTTTTTCTTTCTCCCTCTTTCTTTCTCTCTTTCCCCCTCCCTCCCTCTTTCTTTCTGTGTGTGTCTCTCTCTCTCGTTCCCTCTCTTCCTGTCTCCACTTTCACTTTGCAAATCGTTTCTTCATCCCTATATTAAACCTCAAGATCTATCCCTGTCCTCTTTTTTGTGCCCTAGCTAGCGAGTGTCTGTTGCGTTCATACATAACTCAGTGTATCAGACAGGATAAAACGTTTTAGGAATAATTGAGATAAGTACATGGCACTTCTTACTCCCTCAGATGCACCACATTTCCCACTGCTGAGTTCTTTGCATTTTTGTTTCATATTTCATTGTCTGCCCTTTCTCAGCCGTTTCCTCCATTCTTTAGACTCCGAGTGCTTTAGACAACCTGCACTCTCTCATTGATCGGAAATGTATATAACCTACTTCTACATTTAAACATTATCAACCGTATTGTTATACTGTATAACGCTGTCTTGCATAAATTATATAGTCTTAATGTCCAAAACTTGTATCATTTTGTTCAGAATTTTTAACAGATTTTGATGATAATATCAGCGTTCATGAGCAAGCTCAAACTACAAACAGGAAAACTTTAGGGACATAACATTGTCTAAGGAACCTCAGCTTGCGAATAAACAGGTAGTAGGCGATCCTGTTTTGCTCCAGATTTCAGTTTCAAGTGGAAAAACAACGTTATAATGATGTGAATACGGACAATAAATACTGTGTGTGTTGTCAGTGTGTGTGTGTTCTCAGTGTGTGTGTTCTCAGTGTGTGTGTTCTCAGTGTGTGTGTTCTCAGTGTGTGTGTGTGTGTGTGTGTGTGTTCTCAGTGTGTGTGTGTTATATCCGTTATAATAAAGTCTGAACTCTGTTTACAAGCTTTCAGTCTGGCCGAGGGTGGAACAGAAATCTACAGTGGTAACCTATTTCTCTAATCGATTCTTACACATTATGTGATCAAGTGATTTGATATCACGTTATGAATCACATTAGAAATATGAATCACATGTTTCACTCATGTCTGTGACATCACTAAGTGTCCTTCACCTTCACTCATTGTCAGAAAAGGCACCAACACCATGCCAAGCTATGAGTGCTTGGTAAAACAATTTGCTTATGAATAGACAGTTATCAAAATTAATAACATCTTTTAATGTCACTCTTGTCTTTGTCTACATTTTGCAATATAATAGGGTAAGACATGACCTCGATGGTTTGAATCGCTCACGTGTTTCTCTGTTTATAGAAAATACTGTGCATGTCATTTTGCCCATTCACAGCGTCCAGTGGGCTGTAAAATATCCAATTCACGTATTTAATATCAAAGAAAAACCAACATGTTTGTTATTTGTTAGATCATCTGTGTAACATGCACATCGTTGTTATGTTCTTTCTTAGAGAGGACCAGCCAGCACTTCTAGCATTGAAACTCAAAGTTCACATTATGTGGAATGCCTATTTCACTGGCTGTTTTATATATGCATGATACTTGAATATGTATATTATTTTATACAAGTAAACTGTCATTAAATCTTTGTCTGCCATGTATAATCTGCCATATCTGTACACAAATGAGATACTTTCTTTGGGAATGTCTGAGTGTGTTGTGATCGTGCTTTGTCCAAATATACACAGTGAATGTTTACTGGCTAATATTAATATTATATCCCCAAACTGCCTATCTTCCTAAGAGCATGGAACTCTTATAAAAATCTTCCAAGACTAACATCTACTTTAATTGAAGTTCACAATGAAAGCCTCGTTCCTGCCCTACTCTCAAGCTCTCAGCTGTTCGTAAAACACGGGCTGATCTGGTGTAAGTCAACATCCATTTGCTGTCAGGATAGGCCGATTCTGTGTTCGTTTCACGATTCCACATCTGAAACAGACCGGAATGATTCCAAACATTCAAACAGACTCGATTCCAAGTGGATCTAAGGCGCACGTGTTGAAGAACAAGGTTGTATTCTACAGAATAATTATGTCAAGCGCAGATGTTAGTAACATTCTCTTTTCAAAACTTCAAGTCAGTTCTTAAGACGATATTGACTGTCATCTGAGGGTAAAAAACACTTCAGTATAAAACTTTATGATGACTTACGCCTCTTTGTCATTCCAAAGTTGTTTACTCATTCCTGTTTTCTTCAAACTTCAGTTATATGAAATACAGCGTTATAAATCAACTTCAGAGTGAACGATTGAAGCACACTTCTGAAATCATCGGCGAGATTTGATTACCTAAGGAATTATCGGCTCAGATGTAATGAGAGAAAGATTTTATACAAATTATCAATCACTTGACTTACAAAGCACTTACAAGTATTTTCTTTTCAATGACTAAATCTCACAATATTAGACTAGAGAGAATTTTGTTTTTACTGCTCTGAAACTGATATCGCCCAATTCCTAAATCGAAATTATATTGTGATGGATATATTCGATTCCAACAGGCTGGGATCGCCCATCTCTTATTTTCAGGACGTGGCTGTAAATCATTGGTGAATTGTCCTTTAAGCTCCAACAAGACGATTTTTGCTGGAAGGGAGAGAACACCCACGCTAGGGGGCGCCTCTCTTAACACAGCAACAGTAAAGAAGAGCGTGGCTTTTAATCTTCGTGACACGTAGTTCTACGAGTCTTTCTCTTCTCCCTCTTGCCTGCCTGGGGCCTGGGTGTCCATGACGTGGGTGGTAGGGGATTGGAGTTGGGAGGAGGGGGGGGCGGGGGGTTAGAAAGAGAATAAGGCTCAGAGGGCTTAAAGGAAAAGGATTTGTCATATCGGAAAAGACTAATCTGTCTGTAAGTCTTGCAAGGTAGTCTAAGGGTTAAAGGAAAGAGTGCAGTAGTAACTGTTTTGATCAGGGCCGGATTAACCATGGGGGCAATCGCCCCAGGATCCCACCAGGACCTTACCCCTCTCAAGGATCAAAGGGCCCAGTGCCAGATCTCCGTCATAGGACGACTTTGGGGCATAATAATATAATAATATTGGCCCATCGTTAAACGAATATTGAGACATTCCAGACCAGTCCGTCAGAACAAGAAGCTGGAAGAATTTCTCTACTTTGACGACAATGTTGGCCGATACCTTCTTTGATTACATGAATATCGATTGACAATGTTGGCCGATACCTTCTTTAATTACATGAATATCGATTGACAATGTTGGCCGATACCTTCTTTGACTACATGAATATCGATTGTATTTGTCAACCAACCAATGTGTATATTTAAAAACATCATGAGGGAAGAAGAAACACAAGGGCTGAGAAAAAATCCAGACCAAAATGCAAATTATCGAACCGAGCAACCTGATTGTTGCTGCTAATATTTTTCATTAGCTGATACAGACCTTGTGATGCTAGAATCTTTTATATGATAATATCAACACAGTCTGTTGTAAATGACAGACATATGGAGGAATCAGAGTGACAGCTGTGAGGTGAAACGATCGCTTTCAGTAGCTTCCAACTTGTTGTCCAGATATACAGTAGTCGCCCGTTAAAAGAGTTTCTACCTTCCTGCTTTGAACATTCAGGGAATTTTTTGAAAAAAATTTTTTTTCAGTGGATTATTCCCCATTTCGTATTGCTGAAAGCGACCTTACTATGCACAGCGACAGATTCGTTTGGAGAGAGAAGTTTCCAGTAACATGAAGGTCACAACTTAGGACTGTCGCCATTTTACCTCGAACTTTGTCGCCCATTTGTTCACAACGTAGGTTTTCTGTTAAAGAGACGCCGATAATAAACTGTCAGCCCACTTTTAAATGTCTCCTGCTATCAGTGAGTGAAATGCCAGAGACACGGTTTGTGTGTTCACGACGGACCAGAGAATGTTGCGAGAGAAAATTAAAATGTGATTTTGGATTTAAGACCATTTCCATTTGGTCATTTATGCCATCCCCCATCCCCCATCCCCCTCCCATTTGTTTTTCTCTTTCCTTCTCTTGCTCCCTCCTCCACCTTTGCTTTCCTTTCCTTCCCATCCACAGTTGTTGAGTCCACTGCAATGACTGTCATCTCCTCCTCCCCTAAATACAGTGAGTGAGAGAGAGGATCATTGCTGAAGTCACTTAGAGATTTATCAGCTGGCTAACTACTGTTGTGTTAGTAAGGAAATTACATCTTATTTGACCTTCCTACGAGAAGATAGTCTAGCAATGATCTCGAGGAAATGGCATATTTTACAGAATCCAAACTCCATTCATCAAACATGGTACATTAACGAGATGGGAAGAGGAGAAAACTGCATCAATGAAAAGGGCAGGACTGCACTTTTTAAACACATCAAACCTGATCCTTAGAAGTTCTGGGAAAGGCAGATGCCCTCAAGCAAATACCCGGATTAGCTGCTCCAACAGACACGAGAATCAGAAAGGTTTGAGCCATGTAGGAATGCCGGAACATCGGCCCGTTTCCTTTTTGATGTACAGGAAGTGTCCAACCAGCCGTGAACTCTTACGACATCGCCATTGATTTGAGGGCGGGTTCACACGTCAGGTCGTCCTTGAAATGGATGTTCAATATTGGACCTGTCGCACACACCGACACAGACACGCCTCTGATCGGACAGATTTCAGATCACCAGTCTCTGGCCTCTGAGAATGGGTGGGAGAGAAAAACATCTACACGGTCTTTGTTACTTTCATGGGAGCGACTACAGAGGCTTAGAGTTGGTTGGTTGGTTGGTTGGTTGGTTGGTTGGTTGGTTGGTTGGTTGGTTGGTTGTTAGTGTATGTGATGATTTCTTGTTTAACTTTACTTATTTTTGATGAGAACAAAATCACTGCTGTCTGGACGGGTCAAAAACTTGCCCTCCTTCTCCGATTGAAACCTCTGCTAAGAGTCTTTGTGTTGACCTCACTTGTACGAAATGATGACTTGGGTTCGGTTGTCTGTCTGTGTCTCCGTCTACATATCTCTTTTGGTTGCTAAAGAGACTATTTTTATCGGTTTGAAAATGAGTGAGGTCTTCTTTTGTTTAAAGTATGCGTAACTGAAATTCATCGGCACATTTCCCCAGATTTTGCGTCGCAGTGGGGCTATCGGCTATTTTTATTAATTTATTTATTTATTTTCTCTATGTCTTCGCTCGCCTTGTAATAAAGGACAGTATAGTTCTAGCTCTGTATTGTTAACGTTGCAAGGATATTACAAAATCTACAGCAGTAGACTGGTAGTGTTCAGGCGGTGGGGAAAATGATTTTCTTTCATTTTGCCATTCCAAAGTAATTTTGAACCTGTTCCATGAAAATCACGGTATACTACAAAGTCAGTTTATCATATTGTCCAGTGTACACATGGTAGACAGTGGTATCTTGGTGATGGTGTAACTGCAGTTACGTCACTCTCCTGTGTCACAGGTAGTCACAATGTCAGGTCGGTAACGCGAGCTCGTTCTTTCATGAGCCCACTGACAGCTCGAGACACTTTTAGCGCCATGACGTCATGGATGTGTGACATTTCATACAACTGACGTCAATTTCTGCCAAAGTGATATAATGAGAAATGCTAATATCTGGGTCAGTCGAAATTAATGAGGAAATTGATCCCAAGAGACCAGGGATGTGTACGGCATGATATTCTCAGACCACACTGAATCTACGGTAAAAATCTCACAAACACAGATTTCAGGGGACTGACGTCAGAAATATTCGAGTTGGTGAGGTCAGTTTGATAGAGAAATACAGAACAACGACAGGCGAAAGAGTTGCAAGGAGGTGGCGAGAAATACAAGTAGGTCAGGGTCAAGGTCAGAGTCAGGGTCAAGGTCAAGCTTGTGATGTTCTGATGTTTTTGTTTCTATTGTAGTTTCTTTCTCACAATAATTATTTCAGTGGAATGATTATGGAATGAAATTTCCAGATTTGTAGAAGTGCTTCCTGCAGACATCAAATTAATTTAGAACACATTTTTTATAGACAAACACCTTTCTTTTCCCCTTTGTCTTTGAATGTCTGGATCATGGCACGCACTGTAATCTCCGCCAAGAAGGTTTTGTTTGTTTGTTTGTTTGTTTGTTTGTTTGTTTGTTTGTTTGTTTGTTTGTTTGTTAAGAGATTTATCAGCGAAAATGTTATCCAACCACTGTGAATCAAACCTGGAGGCAAGGATGGATCTAGTGTTGAACAGTAACCAGCAAACAGTTTTGGGCCGGATTTCCACAACACATCGAATTCATGAAGTATTATTTGTCTTGAGAGAATGTAGCGCGCATTCAGCATGGATGATTTTAAAGAAAAAAAAAAACTCTACTAGACTTCATGCTTCCTTAGTTTTGCGTTTAAAAGATAGTGATAGTTCAAAAGCAGACTGTTTATTTCTTTTGATAGACGAGAATTCTCCAGACCATTGCAAAAACAAAAAAAACCTGTCTTATTTCTGACAGACACGTTTGTGTTTTACTGAAAATGAGGTATAAATTATATAAGGCCTTTTGTTAAGTGATTACTCTGTTTCTTGCTATGACATCCAGGGGCGTAGCCGCAAGCTGGAAAGTTCCTGGATAATCTTAACTTAGGAAGACAGTCGTCTCTGTCCCATGGAATTAGGTCATGACTCCGGTAACGGGCGTTGTCGTTGAAGCTTTCAGTTGATTGCTCGGTCTCCTGGTCTTATCTGGTCCGTGTTGACGTCAGAGGCTGGACATACCAATTTCACGTCACGCTACACATCGAGAACACTTACAGACTCTAAGATTTTAATGTATCGGAAAGTTTGCGTAATGTCGTAACCTTTACATATGGACATTTTGAAACTGTGCCAGACTGTCGAATCCAGCCCGTGAAATGACTCTTGTACAAGTGGTGGACTCTACGAAGACTATGCGGCGCCACCTGGTGGTCAAACATACCACAAAGCTCTGGGACTGAACTTGAAAAGTTCTAGGTTTGAATCCTCCTATTCCCTTCCGAAAATAGAACAAGAGCAGGATCCATAAGACCATTCATTACCCATGTGTGACCCATGTGTGATCCAGCTCACTAAAAGCTTCAAAGTGCGAGGCCGAAACATTTGTTTGACGGGTGTTTTTCCTCTGCAGACTAATCTGTTATTTCCTTGTTTGCAGTTGAGTGTCCTGTCTGCTTTGAGAGTAATGGCGTGTAAGTGTCCGTGCACAATGATTTGAAGAGAACTTTGAGTGGAGGACAAAGGCTGTGACTCCATACGAGCTGATTGTATCATGTTTAGGTTTGCTGACTGTCACAGACATACTTGGGAATCAAAAATCTCCTGAACATGGCCGCCCTTCCAATTCTCAGAGCATTTTAGCCTAAGTTTATCTTTTTTTTTGTTTTACCTTGGGACCAACTCGGGGATGGAGAGATGTCTGCCTCATATGTCTCCCATGTTCGACCGCTTCCGTCTCCCCTCCGCCTCTGCCCCCCCCCCCAACATGTAGCGGAGCAGCATGAGTCAGTCAGGGCGTATAATCCAGGACTGAGACAAATCTTCAATTTCCCGGACATTCTGAGTCTGTGCTGGCCCGAGGATGTTCGTTATACGGGATGATGTTTTCTTCTCTGGCCATTACTTTCATCCACCCTCTCCCAACCAACCCGCCCCTCATCCACCCATCCACCCCACCCCCACCCCCCGTCTCNCCTTACCATTATTCTTTCTGGACTTCTTTTTTTTTTTTCAATCTTCTGCATTCTTATTTTGTCCCAGACTAAGCCGTCCATTTCTTCCGGTCTCCATTTCTTGCAGCATTTGTCTCTAATCCGGTCGGGCGGTCTAAATTCGGTACATGAGCAGAATATTCCTGGCTAAAAGAAGCGTTCATCGTCTTGGTCTGCCTCTATGTATCCCCGATAGCTGAGAATCTTTGTCTCAGAGGTTTCCACAAGACTGGAAGAGAACTGTAGCCTTAAAGTTCACTGTGTGTGCCAGTGTTGAGTGTACCTGTACAGAAGGCGTTGTAAAGTTGGAGTGCTGCCCTGTGTGCGCATGAGTGTGTTTGTGGCAAGACGTGAGTTGAGTTCTCTCCAACTTTCCATTCTCTACTCCCCAACACCAGATAGAGAATATTTCTTCCGATTAAAATTATTTTTGCCTTCCTAAGGTGACTAAGTTTGACTTCCTGTGACTGCAATCTATCGACGCCCTCGACATGTATTGTAGACAGGATCAACTTTTCTAAAGATGATGCAAAAATCTTTCCTGTTTTTGCACACCAGACTGCAACACATAATTCATAATGTAGTCCAATGTGTGGCCGAGTCTTTCCAGCATGACCCAAGTCTCATGGGTTCGATTCCTGGCATGTTCTTGCTATAAAAGTTCTGAGACGGCATGTTATTCCTATTTTTCCGAGTGCACCTTTCTGTAGAATACTACCTGACCATCGATAGTGACAGCTGTTGTCGAATGCTCCAAGATTAATGCCTGTAAAAATGAAGCCTCACTATACATTATTTTCTTCTTGGGGGCTAAGAAAGTTCTTAAGTAATCTGGCCTGCTGGAATAATAATATTCTGAAGTCAAGTGAACGGACATCGCTTAGACACTAGGCTTACATACTTCACCATCACTATGAATGACTCTATGACTCCTGTCTGCATCATTATGGGTGACTTCATGTCTGGATAAGAGTCAGATGATAGTGTGGTTGAAAACAGTATGAATGACTCCATGACTCCTGTCTGGATAAGAGTCAGATGATAGTGTGGTTGAAAACAGTATGAGTGACTCCATGACTCCTGTCTGGATAAGAGTCAGATGATAGTGTGGTTGAAAACAGTAGTAGTGACTCCATGACTCCTGTCTGGATAAGAGTCAGATGATAGTGTGGTTGAAAACAGTAGGAGTGACTCCATGACTCCTGTCTGGATAAGAGTCAGATGATAGTGTGGTTGAAAACCTCTCAGACCCAGCCTGATCAAAATGCACGAGTTGCAGTCCCGAGTTCATAATTGTGTCCCAAATAATGAGGTATATGATAAAGTGTGACTTGAACTGATCGTTTGTTGCACTTGATCGATATCAGATACCAGCCACTCGATCTACTCCTTCTATGGAACTGACTTGTGTAGTGATCAATGAGCAGGTCGACTAGTGCTACAGCTCTCTACTCTCATTCTCTTCCTGGCGCCTCACAAGAGTCAGTTTTGACTTTTCTTTTGTTTTGTTTCCAAGCTGACTTGCCTGTTTGCCTCATGGTTGCCTTCTCTATAATACCATCCTTCCTTCCTTCAGTAGAGATCTTGAGTTTCTACTTTCTCCATGTATGAAAAAGTCGATCTGTAGGTTCCTAAAGCCAGAGCCTATTAGTCTCTCTAAGCTAATCAACCATGTGTGTCTTGCAGCTATAGTCACAATGACTCCTAAGTTTACTTCAACATTTTTCACGCCCGTCATAATAATATAATGGTCTTTTGAAGTAGTAGAGTCGCCACAATTGAAAAAAAAATTCTGGGAAAATCGTTGCTGATATAATTATATGACAACAACTGGAGCTTTTTTTTTTTTTTTTTTTTTCTTTATAATCCTAGATTGGCTATTTTGTACTAATCTGGATCTAAATGTACTTTTGTTATCCGTAAGTTTACATAATTGAATGAATGAATGAATGAATGAATGAATGAATGAATGAATGAATGAATGAATGAATATTCATTGAGCTTTGTTTTTTATGGTACAAATTATTTTAAGAAGCTGATGCGCCTTAAATTTGGAATTTGGAACAATGATAAAATGAAGTTTACAAATTTGAATGACGCTCGCTCAGATGATTTCACCTTATTATTAGGCCTACTTCCTGTAGGCCAGATCAGTCAGGAGATTTCTCGGCTCTTCGGGGAGCTTCGGACATTAGCATTCAGGCCAAAACTGTTGAGGATGAAGAGCGAGGGAGGGCGAGGGGGGGGGAGGCCGGATAAAGCGGAAAGATAACTACTACAACACACACACACACACACACACACAAACACACACACACACACACACACACACACACACACACACACACACACACAAACACACACACACACACACACACAAACACACACACACAAACACACACACGTGAAAAGCGTACGTTTCCACCTAAACACACACGGTTCACTCAACATTAATGGTAGATAAGAAAGAAGACCAACGTCCCAGGAAGAGACCTACGCACAGACAAACACACAGACGCGCCTATGAATCTTAAATTTTAATAAGAAGCAGTTGTCGGCCGGGACTGGTATAGAGGGCAGGCTGGATCGTCTCAAGAGAGCGTTTGAGCCAGTGTCAGTCAGAGCCCGGTGTCAGTCAGAGCCCGGTGTCAGTCGGAGCCCGGTGTCAGTCGGAGCCCGGTGTCGATATTCAGCCAGTGGATCCCAGTCTCTTTTCTTCAATGGAAAATAAATTGTTGCCCTCAGAGACTCCAGGGAAATAACAACCGCAATTTGTGATAGCAAGGTTTTGGGCGGAGATGGATGACCACAGTTGGGGG
>JAWQUT010000194.1:533048-545732 GCA_033807755.1 Ellobium chinense
CACCTAGTATTATTCTTTTTTTGGTCCTTCAAATGAACTGCACAATTCTGGAAGTTTCTGGGATCATTTGGATTTTCTCCCCCACGTAGATTAAAATATTTCCATTGCCTTAAGACAAAGACGATCATCAGCCAGAAATTTTCACAGATTGTTTTCAAAGACGGACCATTTCCCCTTCAGACTTAGTCCCCAGTTTTTGACAAGGCTCTGGTGGTTTTCACTGTGTTTATAATCCCCATGTCTATCATAATTTATTTTTGTATTTTATGGTTGAAAAAGTGCACAATTCTTTTCAGTTGGATGCACAAGGGAATTTTTTTAATGTGAGCGGATGAATTTGGTTGACAGAAAGAGTGATTTGCCAGTGACTAGATGTCCAAAGATTGTTAAGATCCTAGCGAGATCACAGTTCACAGTCCAGATATTTACACAAGACGCCTGCGGGGGGAAGGGGGGGGGNGGGGGGGGGGGAGAATGGGATTTTGAGGTGGGCGAAGTGGAGAGAATACTAACGCAGTAGAATATTAAGTACCTTGGACCGTAACATAATAATGACCATCAGCGGCGGTAGATAACTACTGTAACCGCGAGGCCTTAGTGCCAAGCCATGTTATCAATAAACTTTGGCTATTTTGGTGATGGAAGTCCCACCCAAGAATTCGTGAATGAATGGTTATATACAGTAGATTTCTATGTTTACTTTTAAGAGAGAAATTTTATGACACTTTTGTACAGCTTTCACCCACTCTTCCACTGTTATGATCTTCGATTTTCATACACGACTTAATATTGATCTCCCATTAGTCTTCACATTCAATTCACAAGACCTGGATAGAATTTCAAGAGATAAATATTTTCATCTACTGATCACTTAGTCTATAGGATTACATTCCCTTCCCGATAAAAAGATATTGATAATTTCCGTCAGCATCGTAAAATCAGGTCTTTGAGTGCTCACAGCGCATGTAAGTTTTGATCATGATAAGTATAAATATAGCATGGGGGGTTACCTCCCCGTAATAGGACTCAACAAGATTTTTAAAAAATACATGGATGACAAAACACTTTGATAAAAAGGTACAGGTGGGGGAATTCTTTAATGCAGGGCTGTTTATTGTGTTGTGTGTTTGATGAAGGATGGAGGAGAGAGAGAGAGGGGGGAGGGGGAGGATAGAGAGAGTAAGTAATCTAATTTCCTTACCTTAATTCAATCATTTATACTCTGCTGTCGCTCATGGTAGAAATCTTTACAAGACTGCACAAAACAGCACTGGGTTCAATAGGATTACCATACTGAAAAATCACTCACTCTCTCACTCACTCACTCACTCACTCACTCACTCACTCACTCACTCACTTATTCTCTCTCTCTCTTTCTCTCTCTCTCTCTCACACACACACACACACACACACAGACAGACAGACAGACAGACAAGCAGATAGACAGATAGACAGACAGATAGACAGGTTTGTAATCAATCAGTAGTCCTACTTTGAACAAGACATGTCATATTCCAAGAACTTATCAAGGTATCATATATTCACACTTAATTTCATGTGTGGAAAGATTATCTTTTCTTGTTTTAAGGTGGTTTTTTTCGTCTGTGCAATAGGTGGCGCTCCGCACTTCTCAACAGCCTGGATATAAGGATAGAAGTTTGTATGTACAACCATTCTTTGAGCGAGACTAAATAACTACATCGTGAGCTCACGGATTCATGTACTTTGCAATAACAATCGTTTCTTATCAATATGCAAAGTTTATTTCAGGAAAGGAATGCGACTTTCCTAATCTGAATGTTTAAGCACAATCTCAGAAAAAAAGGTCTTGTTTTTTATCCTCCAGAGCACTGGTTCTTTCTATGTACGTTCTACGCATTCATTCCCCCCAAAAATCTGGTGGGAAAATCTCCACTTAAATGCAAATGACAAAACAAGGAAATACAGCTTAAGACTCATTGCTAAAGTGCGATTTCTGCAAACAAAATTTCACCAGAATTTACTCGATGGCCGAACGTTGAGACGAACATTAGTTCACATCCTCTAGGTTGATGAACTTTCCAGACAGAATGACATCAGCTGCGTCCTGCTCCTTGTTGTTCTAACCTGAACACTGCTCCAAAACATAAATAGTAGATAGTTGTTCTCTTGGATTATTTAGGAACCAAAGCTTGAACTGAACCAAAACTTTGGCGGCGTTGATATTAATTTGTGACACTAGATCTTGGTCTAAACTTCACAGAGAACACCAACAATGTCCGTTTCTCTAGATTTTCAAGAATCAAGGGACTTCCAACGTGTGAAACAGACGAAAGCTCTAAAATTCATTCATTCATTCATTCATTCATTCATTCATTCATTCATTCATTCATTTCAATGTGTAACTGGCTTATACCAGATCCACAGACCAGGTCTCAGCTGGCTTTCTTGGCAGTTTTTCTCCCACTCAAATACAAACTCTCATAAACTTGTCATCCGGTGTAGATTTGCTCTCAGAAATATACAAAAACAACATGAGGAATCAGAGCCACTCTCAGACCATTCGTGATTTTTTTTTTTCACTTTATTAATTCACATCGTGCCGTGCTTGTAGTGGAAACGCAAATAAAGAAAAAAAAAGTTGGAGTCGAGGTTTAGATTGAACAGGGGTTGTCGGGGAGGGNGGGGGGAGGGGTAAGGAGGAGAGGGGAAGGGGGTGGCTGTGTGTAAATGAAGAGAGTCCTAAGTCCACAAATGATAGCAGCGACTCTTGTTGGCCGGTGAACAGCAGTGATCATGGACTAATAGAAATGGAAGCAATGTGATTACGCAATAAAGACATCATTTTCAATGCTTGACTGGCTAAATAGGTATGGAAATCCTCTTGGCTCGCGTTTTCAGTAAAAATCAATAAGAGAGAATTGGGGAGGGCAAAAAGGGCTGACGAGGGAGAAAATTGTGTGCTGGGGGACGGACGGCTCTACTACATAGACGCAATAGAAAATCTTAAGCTAGGGCGACATCGAACTTTTCAATAACTAAATATTCGAATATTTGCACGACTTTTTTTGGTTGGTTGATTTATTTATTTTGCTGGCGAACACAAATCGATTGAGTGAAGCTTCAAACTCATCCCTTTACACCATTTTTGTTGCTGTTTCCTCCTAATTTTTTTAAGTAAGAAATTTGAAATTTAATAATTATATGGAAACATTTCCTTCCTTTTTATAATCTAAGCAATCTGACGGACATCTTTGCGTTCGCACTTTGAGGCATGAATTAACCACTGGACAGACAGACCAACAGCCTCACAGTCTTGTGCTTGTCAAGGGCCCCAAGGGGATGTGCTTGAGGATGTGCTTGGGGCTGTGCTTGAGGCTGTGCTTGAGGCTGTGCGAAAACCAAAATCCAATGGGCCTTATATTTATTCGACTGTCAGAAATTAGTCACTCGTGGCGTTTGCTGCCCTCAGGTTCTGTACAATGTGAATATCCAGCCCCGCCCACAGCAAGTCTAATGTTGTACTAGGTACATGTCCGTCATAACATTTCTACAAAAGTAAAAATCTGTTTCCTGGGAGAGCTCAACTTGACCCAGAAAACCCTTAAATTACCCCGACATTGTTCCTCGTTGATCACCGCTCAAGACTAGTCAAAAACATAAACCTTATGCTCTTTACAATTATATATAAACCTTATGCTCTTCACACATATATAAATCTTATGCTTTTTATAATTAAATATAAACCTTATGCTCTTTACATATATATAAACTTTATGCTGTTCACACATATATAAACCGAATGCTCTTCATATATATATAAACCTAATGCTTATCACACATATATAAACCTTATGCTTTTCACACATATATAAACCTTATGCTTTTCACACATATATAAACCTTATGCTCTTCATATATATATATAACATTATGCTCTCCACACACACACACATATATATATATATATAAACCTAATGGTCTTCATATATACATGTATATATAAACCTTATGCTCTTCACTCAACTAATTATGAAGGGAACGTGTGGCTCCTTAACACGAGGTGATTATTTGTCTCACTTGAAGAGGTCAAAGTGCTACTTAATTAGGTGGTTACTGGTGTTTCCCAACTAGTGGGATGAAATCTGTTGTGTCTTGTAAATGTATCTGTGTATTGCATGTGAATGTTCTAAACGTTCTGCCTAAGATGCAAATAGTCAAAATCAAAAGAATTAGATCATAGAAAACATAGTGTGGAAAACACGCATTACACAAAACTATTCGAATATTCAGTTTAGTTACAGTGGCCCACCGTGAGAAGAAAGTGAAAGAAACGCTAGTTGTGAAATAAGTAGAGATCCAAGCCTGAACTATAGGGCACGCTCTTGGCTCGGCCGGCCTACACATAAACCCTTAGCTTTGGGGGAGGGGAGGGGAGAGGGAGAGAACGAATATTGGATACAGAGAATAAAAGGATGAAGGGGACTGAACTCTGTAGTCCCGGACAGAGGAAAGGAAAGAGAAAAAAGGGAATGAGAAAGATAAGAGTCATGCTGAGTCGAGATGTACATTGAAACCGGAAACTGAAAATCGATTCTTATTGACCAACTTCCGGTGTCGCCATGTTCTGTTGGATAGCGCCACAGGAGAGTTACACGGCCAAGTCTTTTCGGTCTGGCGGTGCTGGAAACTTAACTTCCGGTGTGTGCTTGGGATGTCCTGTTCTAGTTTCTCACTCCTCATACTTACAACTTTGTTCATATCATCTCTCCCTCCCCTCCTCTCCCCTCTCCTCCAAAATAAAACTTGTCTTATGTCTTTGATACTTTGCTCGGGTTTCCTTAACTTGATGCCAAGTTTGGTTTACATTTGTACCTTACCATAACTCCTTAACATTTTAGTTCTCCTTCCTTCTTCTCATGCTTTCTCCCTTTCTTTCATTCTTTCTTTCTTTCTTTCTTTCTTTCTTTCTTTCTTTCTTTCTTCCTTCCTTCATTCATTGCATCATGTTTCCCTTCACTCCCTCCATCCCTCACTCCCTTTCTTCCCCCCCCCCCTTTTTTTCATTTCTTTGTCTGTCTCGTTATTATTTTTATTTCTTTCTTTCTGTTCAGTGTTCAATGTACATACCAACATACCGGTACCTTTGTTCTTTCTCTCAGTCATTCTGCTCACATCCTTTGGCTTCTCTCACTCTTTTCATTTTGTTGGTCACATGTGAGATGGAAACTCGACTGCTGTTCGTGATTGCGAGGCCACAGAAATGTTGTTGTATGACTGGTTGGGCAAATGAAATTTAAACGTATTTCTGTCTCCGACATCCACAGACAATATTCAGAGAAAGAAATTAACTTGACCGTAATTAAATTGAGTTCCACTTGTAATGGCACCAGGGGCGTGGACTTTATTTTTATTCGGAAACTGCGGTGGGTGAGTGGGTGGGATTGTGATGCAGGACAGATCAATCCTCGTTCATTCACCATGAAAATGGCAGCATTCACCTTTCTTTTTGTTGTTGTTGCCTTGTTCTTTTATATGAGATGGGATAATACATGACCTGTCACCCATCATGCCAGAGCTGCTGCCTCATCAAAATAAAAAAATAAAGTCTGTATTTTAGTTTATAAACATGTTGCTTACCAGGTGCTGAGACGTGATTGTCTATAAATCTCACCCACCTGTTTCCACTTGAGACTCACCAAGCAGTGTGTAGTCCTGGGGAATTCACCATCTGAACTGAGGCAGCCATTTGCAAACCAGCAGACAGGAAGTCACTTTTGAAGACACAGAAATCACTTTTCGCCGATTGATAAATTCGACACAAAAACGATTCTTGAAAGAAAGCCGTTTACAGTGTTAACAGACTGTTTCATAGAGTTTAGAGTGTTCTCGAAATTCTACAACCACTGAAAGTGGAGAAAAAATCTGATGGATCGAAGTTGATAAGCAAAGTGTAAATGATGTAGTCTGCATGAACTTGATTCTTGATGGAACTTACACCAGAGATGGTCATGTGATGATGCCGAGCAACTTTGAGGCCTCATGTGATGATCAGTGCCGTGTAGTCCGAACTTGTGTTGCTAATCATTGCTGGTCATTGACCCTTTCTTCCCTAGTGATGACTCTTTAATCCACCGTCCCGAGGTGGTCAATAGCTTCAATAATTAATGATTCTTTCCCACCAATCTGACCAACAGGACATCCTGTCTGCCGACCCCGTAACTAATTACACTCTAAGGCGTGTGTAAAACTAGAAGAGTTACAGCCACATTTTTTTTTTATGAGGAGGAAATAGTTACAAAACGTGACCCAACAACGGACGGCTGTATTTGTGCACGGCACGCTATCCCTTCGGACATTCAGCGTGCATGAGTTCCGGCTTTATCCCGCTTCTCGACTTTGTTCACGAAATTTGCCGGATTTGCTAGATAATACCTCTGGCCCTAACAAGCAGCATTGATCCTTGGGGTAGTCCCAGGATATTTTGCCCCTTTATCATGCATAAACTTAAAGTTTAACGTATAACATATAAAATGTAAGCTGTCTGACAGTGGCACCGCATACATCTAGTTGACCCTCTTAATGAGCAATGTTCCAGGACTCTCCCATCCACAGTTTAGTTTAGGAACAGAGACAGGATTAGAACTGTTCTGTTACAGACAAAGCTCACAAGAGAGAGTTCCTAAACAGTAATATGTGTGGATTGTCACAAGTTTGCTTTATCTTCCCTAACTCTGCCCTGACTAACCTCTTTAAACTCTGCCTGACTAACCTCTTTAAACTCTGCCCTGACTAACCTCTTTAAACTCTGCCCTGACTAACCTCTTTAACCTCTGCCCTCACTAACCTCTTTAACCTCTGCCCTGACTAACCTCTTTAACCTCTGCCCGGACTTACCTCTTTAAACTCTGCCCTGACTAACCTCTTTAAACTCTGCCCTGACTAACCTCTTTAACCTCTGCCCTGACTAACCTCTTTAACCCTAAACAAATCTCTCCACGGGAGTCTCCTAGACTATTACCTACCAAGTTTGCTGGAGTTTCGGGTTCAGTATGAGTCCAAGACAGTGCCTTGTGCAAGAATACAATCGTCTTGTGTGTCAAACATTGAGATTCTAATCAAGCCGGAAGTAAGAATCTTGTGTGAGCCAGTGAGGGTGAATTTTGAGAAATACAACATCAATCATCACTACTCGTCCAGATGTTGCAGTTCAATATTTTTTTTAATTTCTCTCCAAATTTATAATTGGAATTTTACTCTTTATGCTCATTGTGTGGAGCAGGCAGCCTAATAGTCCTTGCTATAAGCAGTGAAATGTTTTGTTAGATGTTGGTGATCAGCCCTTGTACAATGACAAAGGTACGGTACGCTCTTTAGAGATTTGAGAAAGTTATTCTGTGATATAGCCTGAGGGAATAAATATAATATGAACTGGCATAAATAGATTTAATCCAGAGATAAGATTTATAAACTTCATGTTTTTCAATTTTTGTATGTGTTCTATGCTTCCTCTCCTCATAGTGCACAGGTACAAGACCCATTCTTACTTGGAGCTCTGACATCGGTATAACTGTCTCCTCTTGGAAAGAAATTTAAAAAATGAAAATATGACATTTATTTATCCGATGTACACTGAACTACAATGTTATATATCTCCTTCGTAATGCAAACACGTAGAACAGTGCACATCCTACATGTAATTTATACATAATGTTACGAATGAAATACATAACAAAGTCATGTTGATTTGACCTCTGTCCAGCGCCCTGGTCCACCTAGCTTTAAAGGCAGCTACTCATTTATACCTGAGCCGAGTAAGGAAAGGATAATAAAGTATCTTTCCCAAAACACTGCAATGTAAACCATACAGTTTAAGAGTCGAACTCACAAATCTTAGCTTTGACAGTCTTCAGTTTCTAAATACGACTCACAAACCACGCGGCCACGCTGCCTTCTCTTGTTGGTTCCTCTTGAAAATAATGTCGTTCATCTATTTTTTCATCCCTACGGCTAAATCCACTTTTGGGTGGATCCTCTGATATCGGATGCTTCTGTCGACCTTGACACTGGCTCCCCACCCCGTCCCGCCTGCTGACCTCTTAGGAAAACCAGTGCTCTGTTCTGTGCCTGCTTTCAAGCAGTTGTTGACCTGTTTATAACTAATATTAATATGAATATTCCTCTTCTTTTTCCCCTTGTCCTCACAGGTACTGGACCCACTTCTACGTGGACCCGTCAGACTCTTTCTATTACCGCTGGTTGTTCGTCGTCTCTTTTGCCGTCCTCTACAATGTCGTCTTCATCATCGCCCGGTCCGTCTTCTGGGAGCTACAAGACCGGTACTACATTCTCTGGCTCTGTCTGGACTACATCAGTGACTTCCTCTACGCCCTCGATGTCTTCATACAGTTCCGAACAGGTAAAATATAACCTCACTTCTTTACAATCTTACCAACAGCTACATGTTTGTTTGTTTGTGTGTGTGTGTGTGTGTGTGTGTGTGTGTGTGTGTGTGTGTGTGTGTGTGTTTTGCATAGTTGAGTACATGATAATCTCCAGGAGTTTTTGTTCTCCTCGTCAAGTAAAGTGCATTTCTCTTCACCTTATTTCCAACAGCTACATTTCAAAATACTTGTACTGTAATTATGTCCTTGGAAACTATCCTTTAATCTTTGTCTATGTATATGTGAAGTTAGTATGCTTAGTGACTGTCCATAATTACGGTTTTGGAATGTTTGGAAGGAAAGATAATGTTAGCACATTGTCTATACATGAGAAGATAGTCCGCTACATAGCTGTGCCAGGAGTACAGCTCTTCATTGTAAAATTGTGACGGATCTAGCAAAGACACTTAGCATACTTAGTAAACTTAGCATACTGTCTTGGCTGGCATTTTCCAGTGTCTTGACTAGATCTACACTTCTACAAACATCTGTACAAGTCTAGACCAAGTGAAAAAGGGAAATTGCATTGCTGCAGCCTCTGTCCCTCCTGAAATGTCTGCAGTCATGTAGATAAAGTGGAAGAATTTCTGCCTTCTGAGTAGTTTCTGGTACTTTCATACAGACCAGTGGACGTGATGTTGAGATAGCCAGACAGGAGGCTCCTCCTGAGATTGAAGGCTTTAAGGAGAACGTTCTCGCTCTTCTGGTGGGGCTGTGACGATATTGGAAGACGATGTATATCATGGGATGAAGCATATAAGGCAGTCTCTCTTTTGTGTGGCCTTAGACAAATCTCAGACTCTAAGTGACCTAAGACATGATTCATCTCCGTACAGGACATTGTGAAAACCAACTGTTTTGATTCAGTGCTTCAACAACAATACCCGTCAGTTTCCTTCTCTTCAATTTTAACATGGACGATTCTGATTAAAAAATTGATGTGACTATGTCCTTTAACTTTATTTCGATGTATCGATATATGACGGTTTCCTTGAGAAATATCGATAACAGTGTCGATGTTCTCCTGAGCGACATGGTCCACCCTTAAGTGACCTCAATTCAAACATGGTAAAAGGAGTGCTAGGGTCAGGTGATACAGGAGCGTGTCTGAACATGTGGAGCCAGTCGTCGGCACTGTTTGATGTCTGGATCTAACGGGCCTCAGATGTCGGACCATGAATGGAGGTCACTCTATTAACATTTTGAACGTCCTCGGTACAGTGTATGGAGGCTGGGGAAAGCCAGTCCAGGATTAATGATATACTTGCTAGAATTTACCACTGGGTTTTACCTATGCTAAGAAGTTACATTTTTATCCTTTGTTTGTTTGTTTGTTTGTCTGTTTGTTTGTTTGTTTTTTGTTTGTTTTATGACGTCTCGTGACTGTTTAGTTACCGTACAGAAAACTGTAGGTTCGTGAATGTGTAGAAAGGATTAGAGTTAGTTCACAAATATGTTTCACTACATTTCTCTCTTCTCTGTTTCTCCCTCTCTCTCTCTCTCTCTCTCTCTCTCTCTCCTTGTCTCTATTTCTTTCAGTCTTACTCCCTTCTTTCTCTTTCTCTGTCATTCTTTCTGTCTCTCACTCTTTGTGTGTGTGTGTGTGTGTGTCTCTCTCTCTCTCTCTCTCTCACACACACACACACACACACACACACACACACACACACACACACACACACACAAGCATACAGACAAAAGTACAGTCATACGAAGATATGGAAGGACTGAAGGGCAAATGACAAACAAATAGAGACAAGGACGCGCGAACTGGATGTGTGAGAAAGAAATATTGAATTTAAAACACGCCCGATGCAATTTTTGTCTGAGACGTGCTGATAGATATGAAAAGACCTCGTCTCGTCCTCAGTGATTAAAACCGAAAAGAAGATAAAAACCGCGTCTCATTCTGGTCTGCGTCATGGCCGTAGAGGTGGCTGGCAGTGCCTAGTGCTGGGGTGAATCTAGTACAAGTAATCGAGTATTTTGGTCACTGTTGAAATCCTTAATAACCGATTACTTTGAGTTGACTACTGTCGGTTAAAGGTTTGTAAATTACAGGCAAAGCTTCTGAAACTGTTACTTGCTGAAAACACATTGGTTCCACCATTTCCTCTAGCCTTCTCTGCCTTTAACAGATCATCTCTCCTTCCAAACATTCCCACTCTCACCAGACCTCACACACACAAACACACGCGCACGCACACACACACACACACACACACACGCGCGCGCGCACACACGCACGCACACACACGCGCACGCACACACACACGCGCGCACACACACACACACGCACACACACACACACACACACACACACATACACACACACACACACACACACACATACACACATTTAATCTGCAGGCAATCAATCGTCATCGAAAATCGATTATTACTCTGGTAACTGCAGCTGGAGTAATCAGTAATCGCAATTACAAAAAAAATTGAGGTATCGTCCAGCACTGGCAGCGCCGTCTATAGGTAACAAGACATGACACTAACAGGCTAAAGAGCTGTTTCCCTGTTAGTTCCCTCCCCTTTTTGTTTACCATTAAGGGCTCCGGATATCGATCGTGGTCCGACTGGAGACTAAAGATTACTAGACTAGCGCAGAATAAATTGTCGGAGGGATGGACGGTGTGAAAAAGATGAGTTACCCTCCATTTTTTCCTTCAAACTTTTCCAGCAACAAAAGGCGGGAGAGTGACTAGCCCTTCCGTCCAGTCCTTCCCATGATGCTTAGAGCAACAGACAGACGGCGGACTAGGGAGCGTTCTGACGTCATCAAGGCAAATATTTAATGTTCAATGGTAAAGCGCCGTTGTTTCCAGATTAGAAGCTTTCAAGTTGCGAAAACGTCACATTCAAACAATGTAACCGCAATCACTGGCAAGGGAATTCATCAACCAATAATCATTACTATAATGAGATATTCAGGCATCATCTAGTCATGATTTTTTTCTCCCCAGTAGACAAAATTCATCATTACTTTTCCTAACACCCTGACGAGTGGACAGTGTTGATGCTATTCAGTATGATGTTGTTTGTCCGTCTTTCTTGTCAATCACCCTGGCTTCAACTATGGATGGCTTGACGTTTAGGATAAATCCCAAGATGGTGGACCAGTTTCAGTTATATTTAGTGTAAGCACCGCCCTGGTGACCAACTGGACAACCGACACAACTCAGTGGCTTCAGTGACTTGCTATGCATCATGACTGCATCCTTCCTAATTCATCTATAGTATAAAACCGCCTCACTCTCACAGACGGAGAAAAAAAAAACTGCCAAAACATAACATCCACAATTTCTTAATAATGTTTGATCTAACATTGTCTGAACAGAGGCCTGCTGCACTGAAGTACATAACCCATTTTCCTCCAAAGTTTCAGCATCCTCACCATTGGTCTGTTAGTTTTTAACAAATTTAATAATCTCCCACGCGGGTTTGCCTGCATCTTTCCCACCGCCATTAAACAGTCAGCTTTACCACATTTAATTATGGCCCCTTTCTGTTCAACGTGTCACTAGCTTAGCGTGTACAATTTAATAATCTTCCCCTAATCTCTTGCTATGGCGAGAAGGTCTACTTTCTTCTCCCATTTTCTGATGCACACAGCACTCTCGACTCTCATATGGCCAAAGAAGTATGTATGCCAATATTTCCATTTTTTTCTTGTTTTTTTCTTTTGAGTCAATAATTTATTAGCACACCTACCCTCCAACCGCCTCGTCACACCCACCACCCTCATCCTTCCATCAACATAAATATACAAGCACTGGGCGAACTTAGGGAGGTCCGTCCTAATAAAGAATCGATACTAGATCTACATTTGTGCTGACAACAAAGAAAATGGAAACTAGAAGCTGCCGGGAGAGTGGATTTTATATATAGCTGGTCAATGCTCATCCTTTACTCGTAGTTGAATAGGGGTGGAGGGAAAGGCAAAGGGGACGCTACCCTAGACCTACAAGTAACTCACTACACCAGAACCAACTGCTAGGGACCAGTTCATAGTTGGAGTTTATGAGGTGTTCAGTGTCCAGTCTGGGACCAACGATCGGAACATTACGAATATGGGGAGTACAGGGGTGGCCAATATGAGTTCAGTATTGGGATGTCCTGTCCTATTGCCATTCTCTTTATATTAAAATTTATAGCACACACACACACACACACACACACACACACACACACACACACACACACACACACACACACACACACACACACACACACACACACACACACACAC
>JAWQUT010000194.1:545777-560879 GCA_033807755.1 Ellobium chinense
TCTCTCTATCTATCTATCTATCTATCTATCTATCTATCTATCTATCTATCTATCTATCTATCTATCTCTTCTCTCTCTCTCTGTTCTCTCTCTCTCTCCTCTCCCCCTCTCTCTCTCTCTCTCTCTCTCTCTCTCAAAGCTATACGGGTTACAGGTAAAGAAAGAGAAAGAGAGAGAGGAAGAAAAGAAGAAATGAGGAAGTGGTAATGGCAACTATAGTGAAGGTGAGTCTATATCTCTCTGTGCAAGATAATCCATCTTTGCTCATTAAATGTTTTGTGTGTGCTCACTGGCAAGTAAATTGGTAACTTCATCCTCTGTCTTTCTCCCCTAGGCTACCTGGAACAAGGCCTAATGGTGGTGGATCCCATCAAACTGCGAAAAAACTACATGAGAACCAAAACTTTCTACATCGACATGTTCAGCCTTCTTCCCACTGATCTCTTCTACCTGATCAGGGGCGGACTAGATATTCCCTACGTCAGATTCAACCGCCTCTTCCGGTTGCGCAGACTCCTCGAGTTCTTCGACCGGACCGAAACCCGAACGAGTTTTACCAACATGTGGCGCATTCTCCATCTTGTTCTTTACATTCTCATTATCATCCATTGGAATTCTTGTATATATTTCGCCATTAGCGCTGCAATAGGTTTCGGCTCGGACGATTGGGTTTATCCTAACAGAACGTGGGAAGACAGACAGCTGTTCAGAAAGTACATCTACAGCTTTTACTGGTCCACGCTGACACTGACAACCATCGGGGAGACGCCGCCACCGCAAAGAGATGAGGAGTATCTCTTCGTTGTTGTTGATTTCCTCATCGGTGTCCTCATCTTTGCTACCATCGTCGGTAATGTCGGCAGCATGATTACCAACATGAACGCAGCGCGTTCCGAGTTCAACCAGCGAATGGACGGCGTGAAACAGTACATGGAGTTCCGGAAGGTCAGCAAAGAACTGGAGGAACGCGTCATCAAATGGTTTGACTACCTGTGGACGAATAAGCAATCGTTGAACGAGGAGGAGGTACTGTCTGCTCTTCCGGACAAACTCAAGGCCGAAATGGCCATCCACGTGCATTTGGACACTCTGAAGAGAGTGAGCATCTTTCAGGACTGCGAGCCTGGCCTGCTGGTGGAGCTGGTTCTCAAACTCAGGCTACAGGTCTTCAGTCCTGGTGACTATATCTGCCGGAAGGGCGACATTGGCAGGGAAATGTACATTGTCAAGAGGGGCAAGCTCAGCGTGGTGGGAGACGACGGGTCAACAGTCTATGCCACGCTCAGTGAGGGCAGCGTCTTTGGGGAGGTAAGTTACATGACGTTAGACTGTTGTCTTTGGAAATTTTCAACGAAATCTTGCCTTTGGCTAAGCTAGGTAGGAGAGCAGATAAGGAGGAGAGAGGCTTTACAAAGCAACAAAACAACACGTTGGACGTTTGGATAATGAGATCCTCTACAGAAAAGGCGTGTACAGGTAAGAAAAGAAGAAGAGGCGTTGACCAATACAAAGCGAAAGAGAACAACATTAAACAAGAAAAGCGAGATAGCAAAATAAGATTTCAGCAAGATTTAGCCAATGCAATTTCCAGACTCTAGATCTACATTATCTTCTGTACTCGTTTTCCAATTTCCTTGTGCAGTTGGAAGGAAGCGACTACATGATATAGATGATAAGAATGTTATTATTTACAACATTCGTATTTTACGACCAGGAGAAATAATTGTTCCATTAGTGTGTACTTGGTTTTTACTTTACCTCCAGTGTATCTAACTTCATTACTCATCTCTCTCCCAAATAAAGAAATGGCACTTGTATTATTCTCCCGGATGATAATGATACCTTTGTGATATCAATCAGTCAATGTTAAACATAGTTTCAAACTGTCCCCTTGTGATCAAATTGGAAATAACTGTTCACCACAGTTTCATTAGAGAAGAGGATCGTCATTGTTAACCACGTCATGTTCTCTACATCTGCAGGTGAGCATCCTGAATATAGCTGGCAACAAGACAGGCAACAGACGTACAGCAAACGTCCGGAGTCTGGGATACTCGGATCTTTTCTGCCTTTCTAAAGAGTCGTTGTGGGACGCGCTGACCGAGTACCCGGAAGCCAAGAGGAAGTTGATGGAGGCGGGCAGACAGATTCTCATGAAGGATAACTTGTTGGACGAGGAAGCGATGAGGAGAGCCGAGGAGAAGCAAGAGACGATGGAACAAAGAGTGGACAGGATAGACAATAACTTGGACAATCTCCAGACCCGCTTTGCTCGTCTTCTGGCCGAGTTTAACACCACGCAGCAAAAACTGAAGCAAAGAATGACGAAAGTGGAGAAAGTTTTGGCCCGAGAGGATGACATTGTCTCCACCTATTCTCACTTTAATGCAGATGTGCCCGGAGCTACGGGCGAGTCGACGAAAAGCTAATAATAGATTATATTGACATTTCACACCACAGCCTATATTTTATTCATGCTGCAAAGGAGGACTGGACCTTCAACATGTTTACACCTACAGTCTTGGCTTTGCCTGGCAGCGCCACCTGGTAATGCTGCCATTATTGTTTGAGTTGGAGTCTAGGGGGGGGNGGGGGGGGGGGGGGGGGGAGGCCCCAGTGTCGGACTCAACTTGTGATGAGTTCAAGAGAGTGTCTGACTCTGACTGACAGAAATCCTCCAGCTGGTTCTAAAGTCAGACCAATCAAAATGAATTGAACTGAATAAAATCAGACATCCACACTAGTCTAAAGTGATTGAACCTTTGGAATCTCAGTTCATTTTTATCAAGCTTGTATAGATTTTTTTTAAAAATCATGAACTGCCAGCCAGTCATGTCCTTTCTCCACACTGCTTTTTCTGTCAAAGAGGATTCATAATCGATAATTTACTCTAAAACGTTGATAACTGCAAATTATACTGATCAGCCCCTACCAGTTTTATAACTTGAACTTAGAATATTTCGTTGAAAATGCCCCAGAGTCGATCTCCTGTTCCTGGACAAAAATTACTCTAGAATAAGTGTCGATTTTTGTCAAATTTCGGCATCGAGCAATCTCAGAAACTACATGTTCCACCACACAAGGTAATGTATGGCCTTAGTAACAGTTCAATCACTCAAACTGGAGCTAAAATTCAAAATCATTGGAAGAACTTGCCAGTTTGCTGGACTATTAGAAACTGAGACTTCTCGTTCTTCCAGAGCAAACTATGGTCGTCTCATATTTGGACATAATTTCACTGAAATGTTTCTCACATACATGGGTACAAGCTGCTCAAACTGCCCAGTCTTAGTTTAGGAGACTCTGGAGATATTCAGCACATTGTAGAGGAGCAGAATGTATTAGTTCCAGTCTCTTTGCTATTTAAGCAACATAAAACATCTGTTGACATTTCATGACGTTGATTGTTTCATCAATTTGTTCAACATGGAAGAGATGTGGGCATTTTTACAGTTGGGATCTACCTTTTTTTCACAAACGCACATAACAACAACACATCATCTTGTTAATGAGTCAGTTACTGTAAGTGGGTCAAATAAGGTAAGCAATAGCGCGGTGTTATTCTATGTTTTAGTAAGATCTGACATACAGTTGAGAATCACAAGATTAACCCTGTACTTCTATGGTAGGCTGTTGTAAGGAAACAGTTGGTTTACTTAGACATATACAATTATAAAGAGTGTTTGTAAGAATTTTTTTTAAAATTACGTAATGTTTATTATTACAAGGCAGCCATTAATGTTAAGAAATTCAATAAGAAATTCAAGACTAGCAAATAAACAGAGATGTCTCGTGGCAAATGGTAAAATCTCAGGTCATTCTGAAATTTAAACCGGTCTCTTGACAGCGTATTATATAATAATAAATTGAATATTCAGCACTCTGCCTTCTCTGCCTTGGAAATTGCCTAAGATGAGTGATATCTCTCAGGACATTTTTCACATTTCTTAAAGAAAGTGTGAGTAACGTTTTTGTGGCATTTGTAATTTCGACTGAAAAATTCTGGAGCATTTTGATTTTCTTTTCGTTGGTCAACATGGGTCTTGATCTCATAACTAAAATTTTTCTCTTATTCAGAAATGGCCTCTATCTGACTTACGCCATTTTTTAAAAGCATAGTGGTGATATGGCGATCGAGAAGAAGTGTGAAGAACCACATAGAGAAGAGCGCACTGTGGTAGTGATATCTCTCCCATGCAAGGATGACAGACTGAAGGCAGGCTAAGTACACGTGAACGCTTGAGCAATGGAAGAAGCTGTGGTTCAGTGTGGTGGAATTGCTTCAGAGTGAATTTTATGATATTATCACATAATAAATTATAGAATGAATTATGAGACGTTTAAATGATGAAAAAGCCATCAGTGAAGACAGCGCGTTGCCAGTTCAGAATTTCGTGTACGACCATAAAGAAAAAAGTGAATGTAATTTGGTGTTATGCCCAGGTACTTCATCAACAAACAGTCACTACTGACTACGCATGTTCGAGTGACGTTTGAATGACTGGCGGTCCAATAGCCACCCCAACATACTAGACATGAAGGTGTTGCTTGTATTACTAAGGTTAATATTTTAGTTGTGTTTTTTTAATTTCTATTTTCAGCCTTGTTGATAATAATATTATTATTGCTACTACAGTTATTATTATTACTAGACTGTCATTATTATATTATTATTATCATTATTAATTTTTGTCACATTATTATTATTATTATTATTACTTTCATTATTATTATTATTACTATTATTAGATGCAGTCTTAGCTTTTCAAATATGGATCAGAAGAAATGGACTTGTAATGTAACATATTTCCTCTTATCATTAGTGAGGACAGACCAACAACAGAAAACGGTTATGTTACTAAACTCATGATAATAAAAAAACTGTCTGGTTCATTCTATTCATGGCGGTCCAATAGTAAAAGAGCAGAATTAATTGTTATTATTGTTGTGACTGTAATGCTAAACTTGTACATTCGTTGCAAAATCTCTTCCCATTTCACAATCGCAGTGGTCAATGACGTCATTCAGGGTAACATTATATTACTGTTGTGTGATTACTGAACTCCATGCCTGTCTAGTTTTACTGATGAAACGTTGATGATGAATGAATTATCACTCATATTTCACTCTTTTATTGACGTGTTGATGGACATTCATGTAGCTGAGTTATTATAACATGAAGCAAAACTACTTTGTTCACGGACTGTGATTCAAGCTTGTCTCTATCATACTGGGCCATGTGATAATAATAATGACTATGATGTGGGTGAGGACTGTGTTAGTGATCTATGTGTGTGCGGTGAGGATTGTGTTAGTGATCTATGTGTGTGCGGTGAGGATTGTGTTAGTGATCTATGTGCGTGTGGTGAGGACTGTGTTAGTGATCTATGTGTGTGTGGTGAGGACTGTGATAGTGATCTATGTGTGTGTGGTGAGGACTGTGTTAGTGATCTATGTGTGTGTGGTGAGGGTATGGATGCGAGTGGGAGCTGTGCTCTAAATTAGTTAGCCATACTTGACTTGAGTTTATCATTGTAGGTCCAGGTGAAGTCAAGTATGTAAGCTGACCTGATAAAAACTGTGTGTGGACGTGTCATCTTTTTAAAATGGAGATGACATCGAAGTGATGTAACTCAATACAAACATAGTTTACCTCATGCTAATGCCATGTATATATGCGCAGCTTTTTTTAGGAGAGGGAGATTTATGTTTGTTTGTATGTTTGTTTGTTTGTTTGTATGTTTGTTTGTTTTTGTGTTTGTTTTTTTCAGCACATAACTGAATCAATGTAACACTAGCATATTCCTCAGACATTACTAAATTGTCAAGGTATTAACAGAGATCGCTGGGTGTTCCTATGGTAATGTCAGGTTGTGGGTCTAAACTGATCTCAGATTGCTGTTGTTCTTCTTTACTTGCAGGCAACAAGACAGTATCTTTGAATTCGGCCTCAACTCAGTGTATTATTCATATGGTTACGAGTGGCCTGTTCTAGATAGAAAGGGAGATAACGACCATTATATGCACAGAGTGACACAACACAGATCCTTCGTCAAACAACTTCCTCGATTAATTACTTTCTGACAGTTTAAGTAGGTTGAGGCCACGCCTAGGTCTTGATTCCATTTATCATTCTAGCTTCTCTCCTGTATCCAAGGGCAACCGTCTGACATAATCATTGTATTGACAATTCAGAACACAGCAACAGCAGTTTCTCGTTCTGTAACGTTTACGCTGCCAAGTGTAAAAAGGAAATGTGCCTAGTTACCGAGCTATAGGCGCTTTAGAAAACTGACAGATTGAGGTTAATTCCGAGATTTACTCTTCTGAATGGTTATGGGCTGTCCATGCCGCGTTTCCTCCAATAAATACAGCCAGCTGGTCTTCCAGCTCACTCGCAGACTAGGCCTGATTCTGAGACTCATCAATACGCTTACATTGTTGCGGAAGACATTCTTTTCTCAAAAATGAAACAAATTTACAAGTTAATCCTGAAATCACAGTATCGATGTATGATAAAATCACAGTATCGATGTATGGTAGTGTCAACTGTCTCATGTACTCCTTCTATCCCAGGATATAAAGGTTGTGGAATAAGTCATCAGAGGACGCGAAGCAAAGTAATATACAAGTAAAGTAATACTTCAGAAGAATTTAATAGCAAAGTTGAAAACCGTGGTGTATTTCACATCTGTGTGCTGAACTGCTGAACAGTCAACATTTTTATCAATCTACCAATAACTAACGATCAAAAGTTATAGACTAACCTTCTATGAGGTAATGATCCCCATTTCAACATCAGTGTATTGATCTGTTTTACTCCAATAGACGAAGACTGAGTTCTAGAAATGCGCGTTGACGTTGTTGTTGCTAGAGCTTAGCTGAGAGTTGCCAGCAAAGAAGAAGAAAATGTAAGAATAAAGGATCACTTTTTAATTTGGTGGAGTGATATAATATATAATCTATATTAATAAAACGCTTCAGCCAAATTTGTGTCACAGATTTCTTGAGAACTACGTAACGTAAAAACATGCGGTTTTCACTTAAATTCGTAGTTAAATACACAAAAAGTAACTATACACATCAGTCCTCTTTATTTTTTTTACCTTTTTAAAAAAAAAAAGAATGTGTATAGCAACGAAATACAATCTCCGATAGATCTTTTCAATCCGCCCGATTCGCCAATCGTCCAACTTTTTCACGGAGTCTAATGCATTCGTCTATGATGCTTTTCGGTGCGCTAGGTATACTTTCTCCGCTGGTGCGTTGCCTGCCTGCCCATTTGTAAAGTGGGGTGTTAGTCTTGTAATATATAATATATAATATGTAGCTATTGAACTGTATGAAACATTTCTCCAGACAACACGTCTTCACTCTTTACTCTTAGCCAACGTTGTTTGAGTGTCGGTAGTTTGTGACCAGATATTTACAAGCGATGAATTGGACTAGACAAAGGACTGCAGGTGACTATTGTCTCTTATACAGAAGTTCTTAGTTTTACTTTCTTGTTTTCATCACAATCTCTCATTTATGTTCAATCTCCCATACAGAAACAGGCGTTGATTTTATTTTTATCGCAGTTTGCCCTTAAAACTGTTTGTTGGACTGGACCGCCTGCAGGCTCATTTGGGGCCACTGATTAATAATATTATGATTAATGATGTGTATCGTCCTGATAATTTCGCATAATGGCATCTCCTGTTTTCCATTTCCATTTTGTTCCACTGCTTTTGAATTGTTCAAATGCAAGGAATTCACTAAAAAAGATGGTGGTTGAGGTTTCCTCCATTCTCATTTTGGTGTAGATGCTGTGGAGAAGCATTGTAGTCACATTTCCCCCCCCCNCCAGTCCATCGGTCTCTACAAATGAGATTCTGGTCAAAGGCAGTGGAAGATATTTTCAGAATGTTACTAATTAGCATCTGCTTTCGACAGCAAAATTGTATGCACCCTGGGATTTGAGAATGTCCATGAGTGATCTGGCTAGTTAGGATAATAATAATGTGAATAGAGCGAGGAAGGTGAGGGGGGNGGGGGGGGGGGGAGGAGGAGATCAGTTTAGATACGAGACTTACAAACCCCATCATTAATATTATTTTGTAATATTATCATATTTATAGTAACCATATAGATAGAGATGTGTGTGTGAGATCATGATTTGCCAAGTATCCACTTTAGATTAATAGTACTGAACCTAAATTTCCTAAAGAGGCTGCAGATATTTCTCTCTTAAACTGTTCTCCTCTGGCTGACGTTTAATTTTGTGTTGTTCGCTATGATTGGCTAAATTGACAAGTATCCGTCCAAAAACTACGGCTGTTGATTTTATTTTACATAATGCAAGAGTTCTTCCGTTTAACGATCACATGAGCATGGTTGTTTTGTTGTAGGTCCAACTGTTTTTAGTATAGTGCATTTTTTTGTTGTTTTGGGTTGTTGTTTTTTTTTGTAATTGTATGTGGATCAGGTTTAACAGACCTACCTCCCTCAACTTCAGATGAAGAAATAGTTCAGAGTAGCTAATTAATGAGGTCATGAGTGAAATAATCGGACATGATATTAGTATCTTCACTACCACAGATTAAAAATTCCCTCTAAACCGCAGTGTTGCTCTAAAATTCACTTGACACCCTCTGTGGGGAACACGTTTATGACACTTAGTTCTGGTTTTCTTTGAGTTTATATTTTGACATATAAATGACATGCAAATCGTTTTGATGTAAGTCACAAGTCAAATTAAATGCTGGGCAAGTCAAGGTCTTTTCTAGTCTTGAGAGCTTTATTTTTCAAATCGAGTTCAGTGGAGTATTTTTTTGTTTTACATAAATCCAGTCGGAATTGATTCCAGTCATGTTGCTGGAGTTACCCGGTTCTGACGACAATATTGGAACTTCCGGTTGTTGTGATGTTGAAGAAACTCCTTCATGTTATTATTATTTCGCAAAAAATATTCGTTGTAGTGTGTATTTATACCATATGATGAGTCTGAACATTGGCAGTGTTGGTGTGTCGCATACGTCATATAAATGAATTTTGCAGGAAAAGGGGATTGGAGACAGTCATTTTAATCTTCATAAAATTACTGCGTTCCAGAGCAGATCTGTACTTGTGAATGAATGATATGAATATTCTGCAAATGAACTAATTGATGGAATACAGCCTTCATCTTTTCTTTCTTCTCATCTCTTTGACAGTAATAATACTTGTGTTACCTCACTGACTTCCATTCTTTAGGGTTCACGGTAGCCTTAGAGCCATTTGTCATGCAATATTTCAACTCAAGTCCTTGGTCTTGTATGCAAGCAAGTTTAGTCTTGTTTAATCAAGGGCAGTTAATTCTGTATTGACTTGTAAGAGTGTGCATGAAAGATGGATATTTTAAAGCTTAATTGAGAGACAGAGAGACAGAGAGAGGAATCAGTGAATCATATTGTATATCCAAATAGATAAAGTGCTGAATGTTATGTCAGGAAGAAGGATCTCTGGGGATTTTTTTTTAATTTTCATATGTTCTGGTCCAGCAACTGGCACGAGTGCTTTTAGAGTTTCCAAGAGTGCGACTTCTTTCGCACGCCATTTTCCTTTGATTTGGATGTGTCAAGGAATTAGATACGCAAACCTTCACGTTGGAAAGAAGGTGCAAACCCTCGTGGTGTGCCACTTTCATTTTCCCTCTTTATTTGTTGCTGTGTACTTTCAGAAGACAATATCCGCATTTTAGGATTTCTGGGTAAGCTTATATCATTGACTAAAATGTCTCATCACTGGCAATTCACTTTTGCTATAGTATTCCTAGTTAAGACGGTAAGTTTAAAGGTCATTGTAGTTTAGTGTCACTATCCAGTCTATTGAAAGCTTGATTTGCACTGGTTCATGTCCTGACCGTCAGTCTAGTCTAGATTACCCCAGGATGTCTTCAATCAGTTAATGATCCTCGGACAAAGGGGAGGTGGGGTAGGGATGGGGAAGGTGATGACATTATTGCAAGCAATGATTCAAGAGATTATTAGTATTTTTTTTATGCGATGATTTAAGAGGTAACTGGCAAAACTGCGCCGTGATTTATGGGCCAACTCTATTCCGAGGACAAACACAGCGACTCCTTAAAAAAAGAAAAAAACGATGACATAAATTCATTAAACGGGTTGGGAGAAAACAGCGAAATTTCCCACACATTCTTAAATTGATGAAATGAGGAAAGCGGTGTAATTCCCGAATTCATATAAGCGGGGAAACCGTTCAGAAATTTATTCCTAAAACACAGCATACGGCTCTCAAAATGCGAAGATTCTGAATTGCCTTGTCCTTATCGAAAATCGTTCGGAAATTTTTATTCCAAACTGTTTGGGGAAGGAGTTTCTCAGACACTTTATTCCAAAGCACCGTGGCATTAAACAGTCAATTATCCAAGTTTTATGATTAAAGTTCTGATTCCTTTAAGCTGAGTCTCTGAAGAACAGGTCGGGAACATACATTTAGTAATGTAGCCATTTTTCCTCTCACTTTTATTAAATATTGTGGTCTGTAAATGTAATTTTGACTAATCCTTTTAGGCGCCACATGAATGAATGAATGAATGAATGAATGAATGAATGAATGAATGAATATGGTTTGTAATGGTAAAAATAGTCCATGCGGTTTTCAATAACATAGTTTCAAGCTGTCGTTTTTATCACTGTCCATGTTGTTGTTGTTGTTCTAATTATTGATCATGTTAATATTGTTGCTTGATTATGAATAATGAATAGGAAGGTCAAGGTAATAAGAGCTACCAGTAACATTTGTCCAATCACCATGTCATGTAAATGTCTTGTAAATGTCATGCGAATGTCATATTGCCTGTCTGTACGGAGAGTTTAATGAAGAAAAGAAAATAATTAAAGTTGAAACTTTTGACTTTCTATTAAGACGATCTGGTTGATTCCTACTGGCGACACAGTCTTTCAGTCTTTGTATGTGAGCAATTTGTGTTTGACAAAAGAGTACAGTTATGGACGGGGAATGATGGAGGAGGTGAGACAGTTCTCCACTTTCATGTGCAGAATAGTTTGGAACTCAAAGTGTCTTGAAGTGAGGTGACCTAGGTGACCTGAACTATTGTTCTCAGTCCACGTTTTCTTCTCTCAGTCATTTCTGTATTTGATAAGAGATCTAGAAATGTATAATTATAAAATGTATAATGTGCAGAAAGTCACGGTAAATGCAGTAAAGCAGTATTTTAGTAATGTTCTTACTCTTCACACTGCATGTAACTAGTACTCACTATATACATACATGTAGGCCTATACTCTGAGCGGTTATTAATAAGTGGGCATTTTTTATGTTTTCTTTCTCTGCATGTGACAGGTCTAGCTTTACATATTTTATTTATTCAGTGCAGTAATTATATATTCAGCATGTAAACTGTTTAGAATCACAGGCTTTTATCCATAGTAGACTGGTCACAGCGACTCTCGATACCCTGATCTACTTTTCCGGCCTAGCTTGCTCTGTGCCCAGGTCGCCAAGGCCTAGACTAGACTAGATGACCAAACACAGGTCATATCATTATTATCATTATAGTCTAGCTGTACGCAGTTTGCAACACTGGCATTTTAATGTGAATCTCAAAGATGTGCTGAGAAACGGATGGAGTAGAACATAAAGATACAATAGTGAATGTGGTGGTCATTTTGCTACTGCTGTTGCTGGTACTATTGCTACTGCTTATGGTGGTGATAATGATGATGATGATGATAATGATGATGATGATGATGATGATAATGTTCTACAGACCATGATGATGATAAGGACGGCGATGATCATGTTTCCTGTGTAATTAAGCTAGTGGGTGTGAGTGGTAATTTGTAACAGGGTAAGCTGTACAAAAAACAAAAAAAAACGCCGACTATCTACCAAAGGCAACACTACGCTTCACAACGCAATCATTACCAAGAACGGTGATGAAAGGTATCTACAGCAACAGAACATCACCAGTGACTGACATTTCAGGAGACCGTCAGTTTGTAGCCTACTTAGCCTTGTCTAAAATTAATTACCGTTTTATCTCCGGGACAAGATACCGTCCGCCTGTAGAGAAACACTTTCGATCCGACCACACTCAGTGTAAGTAAGCCGGCTCTGGTTGCCATAGAAGCCGAGCCGCTTGTCCTTAGTCGCAGACACGTTTCAGGGATGATAGAACCAGGGGACCAAGGGAGAGAATTAATGCGTGAGGTTACATAGCCTCGAAGTTTCCTCCCCTTTTTTGGTGTCGGTTTGTTCTGAAATACGAAACTTGCTCATGTTAAAAAAACAGGAAGGTGAGAGAGAGGAAAAATTAATAGGACCGAATTCTGCTCTACTGTTGGGAGAGATGTAGGGGTGGGGAACGAGGGGTGAGGGGACAGACTGAACACAGAGGGAGAGGAGATGTGAGAGAAAGGAGATGTGAGAGAGAGGAGATGTGAGAGAGAGGAGATGTGCATTAATTTGTACAACTACTTTCTCTCATTGTGTGAATGGAGCATTTGAGAGTACTTTATAATCCGCAGTCACTGGTTTAGACATTCACTCATCCCTAACCCTCTTCTCATATACTAACACACTAGTAGCACATCTACCAATCGCTCACTCATTCCTTCCATCTACGGATTCTTTTCTCCATTCATTCACTTTAATATAAACACTTACTCTGCTCACCTTTTCTTTTTCTCTCTCTCTCTCTCTCTCTCTCTCTCTGTCGCGCGCGCGCGCGCATTCGGTCTCATTCTTTCACACTCACGAACGAACGAACGAACGAACGAACGAACGAACGAACGCACGCACCCACTCACTCATGCACGCACGCACGCACGCCACCACCCACTCAGAGGATCTCACAGGACAGAGAAACATAGAGCATCTCACAGCACAGAGAAACATAGAGAGAATCTCACAGGACAGAGAAACATAGAGGATCTCACAGGACAGAGAAACATAGAGAGGATCTCGCAGGACAGAGAAACATAGAGAGAATCTCACAGGACAGAGAAACATAGAGAGAATCTCACAGGACAGAGAAACATAGAAGATCTCACAGCACAGAGAAACATAGAGAGAATCTCACAGGACAGAGAAACATAGAGAGGATCTCACAGCACAGAGAAACATAGAGAGAATCTCACAGGACAGACGGATGCTGTATACAGTGTGGGTTCCATGTGATGATTATTAGCAAGGGAAGGATGTAAAATTCAGCGCATATAAAAATTCACATACCAAATGTTCACTTATTGAATGAACCAATTCACTCACTTGCATGGGCGTAGTTAGTTGTCACTAGGTAGAGATACTTTATGAGAAAGAAAGAAAGAAAGAAAGACAGGCTACTTTAAGTGGCAATACATAATTTACGGCTCAAAGTCGTATTTTGCTTCTATAAGACTGAGTAAGTAGATCTAACTAGAACTGAAAATAGTCCTGAAATCGTTGTACTTCCTGCTGGCTAGTGCTATAGGTACTGTTAGCTATATTAGGTTTTACACCTCTCATTAACATATCCTGGGGTGCCNAGAAAGAAAGAAAGACAGGCTACTTTACGTGGCAATACATAATTTACAGCTCAAAGTCGTATTTTGCTTCTATAAGACTGAGTAAGTAGATCTAACTAGAATTGAAAATAGTCCTGAAATCGTTGTACTTCCTGCTGGCTAGTGCTATAGGTACTGTTAGCTATATTAGGTTTTACACCTCTCATTAACATATCCTGGGGTGCCGTGTCAAAATACTTCCCAAACATGTTTTCCAGCTCTTCCTCCAAATTTTGACACAAAGAAAAATGCCCCTGAACCAGTTAGATTTTGAGAACTTAGGCAGTGAAACAGTCAACCTGATATTTTAGGCTTTTTCACTCAGTAAACAGGTAGACCTTACCCACCTAGCAACAACCACAAATTTTATACTTCTGTGGCTAAACCTCACCTATTCTGAGTTCTGAGTCTACACATGTATTTGCACCTATCTAAACCTTTGAAATTAAAATCCAACCCCTCCCCCCCCCCTCCCCATGGCCAGTTTTCTGATTTTATAGGGACTATTTAAAATTCCATATTTTTGTGCCAGGTGCTATTGGCATCTTCATACCTGTAACTAAACAAGACGCTCAATCACAGGTGACGGCGAACCATCGAAAGCGTGGCAAGGGAGGTAAATGAATAAATCTTAGCGTTTGCATTGTTACCTCCCATGATTTCTGAACTTAAATAAAATTTTATTTTCATCGTCATTGTTTTGTTGGGTTTTTTTTTGGNGGGGGGGGGGGATTGGGGTTGTCAGTCTGGGAAGTGGGAGGAGTCATTTTAGGATAACTTAAGCCTATATCCTAGTTGCCTAAACAAACTGGTGACGTTGCTGGAATGTTTTAGCCTTGATAATAGTAGAAGGAGTGGCACAAAACTCACCTAGTTCTATTAGTTATACAACAGGCCTAGTGTGACAGCCAGTTGATACTCATCCTCGGTGTCTCCGTACCCGATGACATTGATAGGAATCTCAGTGGATTGATAAAGACAACAAAGCAATCCAAATGTTATTTCCTCATTCTCTCAAGCTCCAGCTTTAGTCTAGATGGCTTTGGTCTTATAAAAAGTTATAAATTTCACATGTATGGAATGTTGTATTTACAGTGGAAATGGGTTAACAGAAGCATTATTCAACACAATTCCCTGTTTAGCACACTCCCCTTTAACAGTCCCAACTGCTTTATTGGTATAAAAAGCACTCTGGATAACATGAAAACTTCTGATAATACACTCTAAGTTGCTTGGTTCGAAGGAGTTCCACTGAATTTGAGAAGAGGGAGAGAGAGCAGAAAAAGTATCAAGTATCAGATTGATAGGACCATCGTGAGGTGATAATCTGGATCCAATATTGCTCAAATGTTTGGTTGTTTTCTTTTGTTTGTTTATAATATTTTATAAAAAATTCAGCGTGCCATTTTTCTTCATTTTTCCAGCTCAGAATTTAGTGAATGTACAAAAAACTGATTTGTGTTGCCATCAAAGTTGCTGTTAAGTTTATTTATGGTTTTCCTATGAACAGACTCTATATGGGTTGGGAGGGGATGGAGTGAGAGTGGGGTGG
>JAWQUT010000194.1:560902-617390 GCA_033807755.1 Ellobium chinense
GAGCTTTCCCCCTAATTGAATCGTAGGGCAAGGCATACTTTTTAAAATAAAAACGGAACCGGAAATGAGGGACCCCTGATCATTATAAGGAAGGGCGATTCTGTACCATAGCCATTTTTGAGTTCGCAAGTATAGAATCAAAAAATATTATAGTACCAAAATTGTTTATTATTTCTTACTTCTGATATTCGCACATATTTTCTAGATAAACATCCTTGTCCACTGACATTTGTTTCAGAATTATTTGGGGTATTCACATCATTTAATTTGGAATTCATTTGATTCTAATACCCTATTTAATCCAGTGATAGAAATTGGAATCGTCCTACCCACGGAATAGTGTACGCTCGACGATGGGGAAGGCAGTGTGTTCAGCGATGGAATTAACCTACACTGTTGATACATTATACACGAGCCTGCTCTGCTGTCTTTAAGCATTTTTTATTTGAGGCCGCACCTCCCTAAGAAATTGAGTATGTTCGAGAGAGCCAGTCCAGCGTAGTCTGTCAGTTTTACACACACAAAGTCACGGTGAGTCCTACCTACCTTGTGCTTACCGCAGCTTACTTAACTTAATTAGGCCTTCTTAGTAATCTTAGGTGCACTGGACTAGACCCTAGACCCGGGGAGGAGTTATTTATATGGGGAGGAATTCCATATGTGTGCCAGAATGATTTCCGCATGCAACACACCGAACCAACAACATACCCTAACCCTCACTCTAACCCTAACAAGTTACTAACCCAAACCCAGGGTGAGAGGTAGGATTAGGGTTAGTAGAGTTAGGCTGTTAGGGTTAGTTAGGCAGGTCCATATGCACCATCAAGTAACTAGACCGGACTAGACAACTGTACTGTAGAGGACTGTCTCCCTTTAGTAGACTGCCACTCATCTGACATTTTGTTTGTATCATCAGCATGACCATCTTAAGGATGCCACAAAACAGTGAATGCAATCGTAGATTGGGCATTGGCTACCAGGGTTGTTAGCCACTAGAGTGAGTCTAGTGTAGATGTCTAGATCCATCTGAATCTGGCAGTTCCTGGAATGACGAATTAGTCCATCAACAGACAATACACTTACAGTATTAGCACTAAGTCTACTCAGACACAAGAACTGACTAGCGGAGTAAGAATAAGAAATGGCTATCTCGATGGACAGCACCGCAGTGATAATGATACAGTTCATTTAATCATAAAAAAGTCATGGACTATATCGATATTTCGACTAAACCGGTGCCGTTGTTAGAGAAAGCCTAAGAAACAGATGTTTAAGCTGCAGTAGGTAATCTTCATTGCCCTCAGAGGAGGAATTTTGAATTAGAAATACACCTGATGATGCATTTTAACTGTTTAACCTTTTAATTATTGTATTTGGAGTTATAAGTAAGGAAGTTCTATTTTATCTGTCCGAATGGCTGTGCCCCCATTGTAAAGTGGAAGTTTCAGTAAAAATTCTATTCTATTCTACTCATCCTAAAACTGTAATAGGCAATAGGGACAGGGACTTACCTTGATTGACACTCATAGCTCATGTCTTGATGGACATAGGGTTAGGGTTACATGTGGAGTTAGGGAAGCATGAGTCTCTTCATGATTTTCTTCTGCCCACAATAGAATTCCTAGATTTATCGTGTAGGAGATCTATAGTGATCTAGCGTAGCTAGATCTTGACTAAAACTGTCAGCATATTTTTTTGACAGATGTTTGTCACTACTAGGCTGTTTCCAGGGAAATATTTATTGACAGATTTGTCTTGTATTGATTCATTCATAAGAAACTGTCAATATTTCTGGCAATATTACGGTTATGATTGGGTAACTGTCAGCATTCACTTGAATGGGCTCCTGTCACTAATGCAGCTGAAGGCTGGGGTCACATCTCTTATTGTCTCTGTGTTCAGTATTTAGATATCATTGCTATTTGCTATAAATGAGTCATTAATCTGCAGCATCCTTATTCCTTTATTTTATAACTACAGGAAACCAATCACGTGACATCACTCAGATAATTTTTCTGATGGCTAACACAACAGTATGCACCGATACATCAGAGGCTGTGGAACTGTTCCAGCCTCAAGGACTCCACTTGAAACCAATTGCCAAAGTGAATATATGTGTTCAACTGCCTCAGCTGAAAGTGGCTGGAAAGACAATCTCAAACTGGGAAGTCATGGAGAAAGTTAGTACCTAAGACTTTCATTGCTCAGGGAATGAGAGCCCAGTTATACAGTCTCACCATATGTCATATGCAGTGGAATGAAAAGACCATTTCCTAAATTTAGCAGGACATTTTTTCAATTAGAAGTTTAATAAGGATATATCTTTTAAAGAAAATAACATTGTTTTGCCATTAAAATGTGCCTTTGATTAGAGTGGTAACATTAATAGTAATTACAGCATATTTTTATATGTGACATGATCTTCTTCCCCTTAAGCCTGCAAACATCCATGAAAGAGTGGCATGCAAATAGTCCAGCATGTATCATAATCATAATGTGCTGTACACTGCAGAGTGAGTATTGTCCACTTACTTGTCTTCTGCCTAATTGTAATATATGTGTTACTCTGGATGCATTTTCATAAAGTTATGTATGAGCCATGTCCCATTCAACATGCTCCATTGCTAACTATTCAGTTAGATACATTGACATACTTCTCTGCTTCTCTGCAGGTTTAAGGCAGGCATTTCTCTCTATCAATCATTTTCTGTTTGTTTTGTTCAGCTGAAACACATGGTCCGTCCCGAAGTATTTCTGACTTTAAAGATTTTCAAAAGTACAATAGAGTTCATCCGCTTAGAAGGGGAGATTGAGAACAAGAGCAAGCTCCACAGCGTCATTCTCAAACTGGATGGCAAGACAATCAAACTAAGTGGTTTCACTGAAATACTGAAAGTAAGTTCACCACCTTGCGTGCAAACTTCTTATTTATACCTTTTCTATGATTTGTTCCCTGGCACTAAAACGCAACTCATCCTGATATGACAATATTCAAAAGCAAACAGTCTTCCTAATTCAAGTTTGGAATTATCTTGTGCTCTGTAACTAAATTAGAGTATCCTACAAGGTCCACCTCTGGCTTCACATAAGTAAGAACTATTAAAAAAGGCTAAAATTGTTCATGAGAACGATAAGTAAAATCACCCGCAGAGAGCTTGGCCAAAGAAACATTGTGTTGCATATTTTTTCATCTTAAAACCCTGTCCCTTTTCCATAGCTCCCTTGTCTTTCCCTGTTTGCTAATTTTATGCACTATTAAAGTGACAACATTAGCAGGGCAGTGGTGTTGTTGGAATGAAATTTCCGCCTAAAACAAAGACAGCAACAGCATACTTGAACTGGAATTATCGGCAGCAAGAAATACCACAATAGAGCTATTAACATTTGGTTGCATAACTCAGAAGTTGTTTATTTTTGAATCATCACTCTCACTTGCCAATACCACCATATGAACATCATACAACAATATCTAGAATTGTGATCTCTTCAGAAACTTTGCTAAAAATATTCATTTGAGAAATGCCATTTTATCTGTTACCTAGGTTCGTGCTGCGGAGGCAAAAGTCAATTTCCCATCTCGGCATGACTGGGATTCTTACTTCAGAGATGCCAAAAATATGAACGAAATGCGACCAGGTGAGCGACCTGACACGGTGCATCTGAAGGATTTGCCAACTCGCTGGTTTGCAGCACGACACTCGGACAAGGATTCAGAAAAGGACCTTAAGCCAAGCGAAAGTGTGATTCGAAAAGTGTTCGGGACATTTGGAGAGATTAGATGTATAGATGTTCCGATGCTTGATCCATATAGAAAAGAGGTAAGTCTTCTTTAATGTAATATGTATCATCTTAGAATTGGAGGACTTTTGAAGAAATATGAATGCTATTGACCAGAGATTCTTGATCTCTTAGTCTTTGTTAAATTTACTGCTCACTTGGTGCTGTATGTGTGGTGGTTTGGGTGCATGTGGAGTTAGTTGTTGAGGTCTGTACTGGATGCAGGTCTTTGCCACTGTGCAAGAAGTGTGTAACTCTGTCTAGTTTCCAGGTTACATATGGGATTCTTGCTCTGAGGTGACTGTTTAGTATATAATATTGTCATTTGTCTGCAGTGTTATTCTTTGGTTTACTTTATCTTACATTCTGTCAGTATACAACGGAACTTAGAGAACACTCCCATCCTTCAGGACAAGCTTGTGAGAGTGTGTTGTGTTATTCAGTATGTTTTATATAAAGAACAAAGAACTGGGACTGTTGAATGGGCATGCGTGAAGCTAGGAATCGTGTTATGCAGTGTTTATAATAATAATAGTGTTCAACAGTACTGTTCTGCAACGAGGTAGTGTCCAGCAAAAAATAAAGATTTTCTTGTCTTATCTTTCAAATAATTGCGCATCTTCTTGTAAGTATTTTTTTTTTGTATTTGCACGTATGCTATGCACAACTAGCATTGTTCATCGTTAAAGGAAGACACACACTCCAAAATAATTTTCTGTTTTCCAATACTTTTTTCTCTGAAAGTGATCTATGGTGCCCACCGAGTCAATTTTACGAAGAAAGAGCATCATTCTGTTACCGTGCGCGTATGTAATATGACACAATTAGGAGAACTAGAGTTTGGCCCTTGCATCCAGAATTATTCCCCTTCCCCGATCAGCAGCGGCTTGTAGCAAAAATGATGACATCACTTATGTTCTAGCAGCTACAGACACATCTATCAACAATGTATTATTTAGCTCTTATTATGGTTCTGGTCATCCAAAATCAAACGTAAAGTTTGGTTGTGTAAGCCAGATAGAGTATTCTGTATATTTATTGCCTCAGCATGATTTTGTTTGACATATCTACTGTGCACAGAGGAATTAAAACATTCATACCAACATGCTATCACCCGTCCGCAGAGCACTTGCTAGATAGCTTCGCCATGTATCTAGAACATAATAGATGTAAACCTGTGGTCGCCACGCGCACAGTGGGTGTAACAATTCGGACTTCGGATAATGTAACCCTGTGGGTTGCCTGGGCCGGTAGAGGCGTTATATCATTATGACAGATGCTTGAAAGATTGTTTTATTAGAATAATAGGGTATCGTATGAATTAATATGGTCTGTAGGACGATGCAACTTTCCTTTAAGAGAAGTCCATCTTTGCCACCTTCACAGATTTGTGCCAACCTGAAAAAGAGTACGATCCAGACATTCTCTTATGGTCAGGACCTGACCTTTGAGTGTTTTGTGCAATACATGGACTATATCAGCTTTGTCAAGGCCATGGATTCACTGAGAGGGATGAAGCTGCTGTACAAGGGTGAGGACAAGGCTCTGACATCAATTATCAAGGTAAGATATAAGATGGGGTGAGTCAAGTGGTGACCGCTTACCGACAAAACACTCCAGACTAGCACAAGGTCAATAAATCTTATAGTAACGAAAAAATGTTAAGTTGCCATTGATGAATTTGAAAACCGAGCAACTTATGCTCAGCATCTCTGTTGGAAAGTAATCTATGTGTTTCTTGTACCTCCTTCTTATAGATTCCTTTACATTTTATCAAACTTTGAGTTTAGGGTACAATTGTAGATCAAGCAGCATTGTGTTCCAGTACAATAATATTCTTGAGGTTTACTGACAAATTGATAAGATGCACAACACAGCACCAGCATCCTTTGATCTTTCATTACCAGCTTTTTTGTGTCTGTGTTTGTCTTTTTATCTGAGCTAAATTTCCTGTGTATCTCATGGGTCTTATCACTCCTGTAAACATATTTCAACAAGTTAAAAGTAAACACTGAAGACAGCTCACCTTGCCATTTTTACATGTCTTAGGAAGGTGAAATTCTTAATTCTTGTCCTTGACTTCTCCATTGTTATACTCACGTTTGCCCTCCTTTGCCGCACCATACTTCATCACATATCCTTTTTCATAAATCAGTTCTCTTTGTTAATATCTCATTTGCTTGATTGGAGCCATCAGAATCAAATTTACAGCACAGGCCAGAACGGAGACCTGGATGAAATAATGGATCCTGTCTTTTTGGGGGTTTTTTCATACTTCATGCATTTTTCTGGAGTGTGGGTATGAGTTGAAGAGAAATGAGAGAACTTGTAACTTGGTATGTGTCATATTATTACCCCAAATCTCCAGGCATTCTGTTGATATATCTTTCTTTTTTTTTTCCACTCACTGAGCAGGAATATGCACTGTTAAAAACTTGACAGCTGTGTTTTCATTTGATCTGAGCAAGCATTTTAAACATTGGTGTGCAAGCAGTGAGAGAAAGACCATTACTCAGTATAAATTGAAGCTGATTTATTGTACGCTCAACACAGTTTGTAAGTGATTTAGGAAGCCGCAATCACTGATAATTTCAGAATCCCTTACAGCAAGTATAGTGTTAATCATTGAGTCTGTGCTTTACTGATCTCTGTTACTGTCTTGCTATATCTCATAATTGGTGTCAGAATGACAGGTTATAAAACAATATTAACATTTTCTGTCTTGTCTTTTGGTTCTTACATACCCCTCCAACAGGTCGACTTTGACAAAACCAAACATTTGTCAGAGAAAAATATACGCAGGAGGAGAATAGAAAGAGAAAAACTTGAGTCCCTTGAAAGAGAAAGGCTTGAGCGGGCTAGGAGAGAAAGAGAAGAGGAAGAGAGGAAAAGGGAAGAAGAGAGGTAGGAAAAATCATACTGTTACTAGATTAAGAAATTGTTGCGTGAAGATATCCCCATTGTTACTGATTTTTAGTTGTGCTAGTCTAGTAATAACTTACACATTTATACCCTGGCACACACATGTTTACTCCACAGGGACAGACAGGTACTGGAAGTTTGCTCAGAAGATGATATTCTCATGCTGTGACCTTAGTTTGATTACTACCTAAACTATGAAGTATCTAGCATCTGCAACTCATTTTAGGATAGTAGAGGAGATGTTGTTAGAAAATGGCATTTAATGAGACTAGCGCCAAATTTATCTTCTGCCAAGACAGTTTGATCCAGAATTGTTTGCAGTATTACATGTGTAACCATTTAGTCTGAGTGATAATGTTTTGCCCCATCAACAGCTGCGAATCAGACCATTTGCTACTTGTGTATTTGATGTCACAGATCTCCATCGAAGACCAGAGTAATAACATTTTCTCTGTCACCTAGGCGCAAGAAAGAGGAAGAAGAAAGAGAGAGAGAAAGGAAGCGCCAAGAGAAACTTCAGAGGAAAGAAGAAAGAAGGAAAGAACGTGAAGAGAAAAGACGTCAGAAAAAAATTGAAAAGAAGCAGCGAGAAGAAGAGGAAAGAATGCAGTACAAGATTGCTCTGGAGGAGAGGCGGCTGTTGATTGCTCAGAGAAAACTGGAATCACTGCGTATATTGTCAGAACTCTTTGAACGTATTAAGGTGAGTGATAGTAAAGATTGTTATGTGTTAATATGAGGTTAGTGGATGTTCAGTTGTCGCAGTTTCAAAGTCCGTTGCAACCCACAAATGTCTACATCTTATTTGAAGTTAATATGTTGGAGGATTAATGAAAGTGTTTGGGTCTGATTAGCCTTTGAAGGCCAGCCTAAAGTATTGGTCTTTCAGGTTCAGTGGATTAATTGCTTGAAACATAGTACTGGTAATCCAAGTCAAGCTGCTGAAGAATCACATTGCTGGAAATAATCAGCTGTCCAAAAATTTATTGTCTTTTAAATAATCAACATGAGGTAGGCTTTTACTTGTTCCCTTAAACTTCTCAGAACATATAAGTCTGTTGTTTTAGCAACGTTATATGTGAAGGAGAATCTTGTATTTGGATCAGTGAATATATTAAGTCAGTGTGAATAGGAATAACCAGGTGAAATGAAACTTCAGACAAATAATGAAAGCACAGCTGATATGAAAGGAGATTAGAGCAATGTTGTTTGGAATGGCAGCCAAAGTGGAAGAATGACAATTTGAAAGGGGGTATTGATAAAGAGTTGCATAAATGATTCTTTTTAGGCCATCCGAGTGAAAAAGTACCTGGAACAAAAAGAGAAAGAACTGGAAGAGGAGAGAAAGCAGCAGCTTTTAGCTGAAGAGAAACGTCGTGTGGAGGAGGAAAGGAAGAAAGCAGAGGAGAAGCAATTAAAGAAACAAAAACTACAACAGCAGGTAGGCTCACTCTTTTCTCATTTCCTGTAGGGCCGAGCCAAGTTCTGACAGCTGCTCTGGATTAATGGAGGCTTTAGTTTGAATATGATTTCAATGAGACTGTGATTTAAATGTGGAGGCAGGGATGCCTCGGAAATCCGAGAATATTGGCGGCTCCGAGAATGCCATCCGGATACCTCCGAGAACCCTTGACAACTGTTGGAGGAAGTAAATTTTTGAGATCCGAATTTTTATAGGAAGTTTCGGTATGGCCGCCTTGCGGATAGATCGCATTCATAATAGACATAGGCGTTTCAGTACGGCCGACGTATGGCTAGACAGATTAAAATTAATAAAAAGGTTACTTTCGGCCTCAGTAAATACGTTTCGTAAATTCCGAACTGTCGTGGAAGCGGTTATTTTGGTTTTGAAAACTCATTTGCAGCATGGAAACCACATGAGGCACACAAATTCAGCATTACGCTTTCCAATGCACGCTCTCTTTTGCAAAAACTGCCTTGTAGGCCTAGTTTCAGCAGCACTAGTTTCAGCAGCACTAGAACTGGCTAATTGGCCATCGCTCTTGCTCGTCTTCCTGGCTGGTGTGTGGGTTAGGCTGGTCTACCTCGCAGAACACGTAGTTTTATGTTGCTTTGTGGGGATAATCTGAATCATGATTGAAAGCAAGATATCTAAGCAGCAAAATCTTTTAAGGACACCTGAAGTATCTAAGGGATTTCCAAATGAAGCTTATCAAATCACAACCCAAGCACTTCAAAAAACAGGATTATGAAGCAGCCTGTCTTAGCCTTCGTGTTTACAGTTTACAATCAATTTCTGATATTAATGAAGAACATGTTTGAATGACTAATTAGAAGAATCAGACTCTGTGATGAGTTTTATTCAAACAGCCTTATCAGCTGCCAGATCCATGATAATTAGGGGTTGGCAAATCTGTTTTCGATTTCTCTACTGTATAATAATGTAGTAAATTTGTGTGCCTTCATTTTTTAAAGAGATAGCTGTATTTCTTTATTGCCTAAGATAGGTTTATTTACAGATCAAACATGATTCGGCTGCTTGAAAGTAGCACATGATTTTCCGCGAAACTGCAAAAGTTTCAGAGAATTTTACGAAAAGTGAGTGGCATCCCTGGGAGGAGAGAAAAGTTTTATTGAGAATTTTTGAAGTAAATGAATAAACGTACTAGACCTTCACCATGTGGTGAGAAATCTTCAGTTCTGCAAGTCTTTTATATGAATATACTTTTTTCTTAAGCACAGTATTTCTGGATAAATATCTGCCACTGCTTTTTTTTTTTTTTTTTAAATTTCAAATTTGCCCATTTTCTAGAAAACACTGTTCTGATGACTTTACGCCCCAAAAAAGTGCATACATTGTTTTAGTTTTCGCTAACAAAATTTATTACAGTTTAAAAGTTCAGTTTTGTTTTGTTTATGTTATGGTTTGTTAGAGAAACTCCATCATGAATGTAGAGTGCATGTGAACCCATGGTTATTTTCTGCTCTTTATTGTAAATGCTTTCATACAGGCATCAGTAAATCTGTCCTTGCGGAAAATTGCATTTCAAACCCCCAAAATTTGCACCATGTATTGTAAAATTTGCATGCGGAGAGTGGCAAAATTTACACCAAAATTTACTAATATTCCTAAAATTTGCATTACAACACATGAAGTTTGGAGGTTCAAGATAATGTCAAACAAATGGATTCTATAAAAAACATACAGTAAACCATTAAAATAACAAATGTAAAAAGATCTAGTCTAGACTGCATAATACATTTCAAAAGGATTATCTCTGTCTGCAAAATATTGAGAGACTTAAAAGAGAAATGTCCGGATATTTCCTTGTATCAATAAGAAAGATTTCCAAAATGCGACTTTCAAATCATATGTGTACCAATTAAAAAAAAAAAAAGCTTCGAAAGTTTTGTGGAGACTCAAACCCTCTCTGTAACCAGCATTTTCACCCACAATTTAATGAATCTTATTGCTACTCCAGTACAGGTACCGTTGGGGACAAATACTATTGTTTGTTTAGAATTGACAAGGGCGTCATTTGGGCAAATGCATCTTGAATGTTGCTCCTTGTCTTTCTTCATGCCCACTCCTGCCACACATCTATCTCTACCTGCTTTTTCTCATTGATCTCAGCCCCACAAGACCTATGATCCCTAAACTGACTCTCAGATATGATGTATTCAAGTGTCATTACTGTTGGTCGGTGTCCGAGCTTGATTCTGCTCTATCCACGCACACGTTTACCACTTATCATAGCTTTCAGCATCTGGCCCTAATTGTTCAAGAGACTCTGAGTCCTCACGATTAATGTCACCATCACCAAGGCCCAGCGTGACAAATATTGCTCCAGCGGTGGAATCCGACAGTTTTGTTTACATCTCAAAAGTTCAATAGAGTAATGTCCCTTGCATGGCAATTACCGGCTTTATAGCTTAGTAACATCGTTATGTCACCACGTCACAATTTTTGATACCGTACCATTACCGTATTGATCTATGACCGATGCAAAGTTACAGAAATGGAATGAAGATATACATGCTGTATTCCCGTTAACATAATGTTGCAAACGTAGCAGAAAACGTTCATTGCTCTGCCAAAATCAACAAAATTTGCGCCATATTTGCAGATTATGTCTAGATTTGCGAAAATTTGCAAAATTGCAGCTAAGCCCAAAAAAACACGGAATTTTGCAACCACAAATTTCAGGANNNNGGGGGGGGGGGAGACAGGTAAATATTAATCAGCAGTTACATGACAACAGCTGGGATCTATTGTATCTTGCAGGAACAAGAGCTGAGAGACAAAATCCTGAAGAATTTCAAAGCCAAAGAGGAACAACTGCAAGAAAAACAGAGAGAAGAACTCAGGTAAGACATTTTATCATTATCTCTTGGGCATCATGTCTCACTGTTTTATCTTCATTTTCTGATGTTTGCCACGACTGAGGGGTGGATTTGTTTTCTTCATTTTAGGTGTTATCCTGAAGTTTCTGTTATCCTGGGTTTTCTAATGCAAACACTATGTGCCCAGCGTTGCATCATATGACTCTCCCAGTGGTTTTGAGTTGCTTTGGACTGACATCAAGTGTAGTTGTTTCTGACCATGCACCTTAATGGTTTTTTTCATTTCAGAAAAAAACTTGCAGGGACACGGAAATTAAAAAGTGCAGTCATCATGAACAAAGCGGTGGATAGTGCATTGAAGAGACAGCGGAAAGATGGTGGGACCGATAGTGAGGAGAAGGATGATGATGATGAAGAAGACAAGGAGAAGAAAACTGCCAGTGGGAAGCCAGCTAAGCCTCTCAAGAAAAAGGGTTCAGGTCCTGTCACAAAGCGAATCATTATCAGAAGAACAGTCGCCACATCATCAAAGCCACCAGCTGTCAAGAAACCAGAATCCTCTGTCAAGGCCAAACCCAAACACAAGAGCTCTGAGTCAGAGCCGACAGAGTCTTCAGATAACGAGGACAAGAGGAAGGTGATGGACAGCGCTGAGAGCCATGACTCCAGTGGGGATGAGCGGTGAGTACATCTGGATAGTTCCTGTGTGTGTCAGTACCAGTGGCTTGACCTTTTTTATTCCTTCTGGAAGAATTTAGTAAGATGCAATTGAAAGATTTGTACTGAGAATGGGCACCTTGTGAAGGTGGGAAAACTGACAATGATGGCAGTCCTTGTTGATCCTCTTTAACAGCTACGGACTTACTTGAAAAGACTGACAGGAGAAACTTATTTTGTTTTTTAAGAAACCATTTGTAGACCAAGTTTGGAAAGTAATACAGTTATAATATCTGTGAATAATATTGTTTGATACAGATCTAAAATATGGCTCTTTGACATAAATTTGGTCAGAAATGGTTTCAAAATTTTAACAGTCAGAGTGTGTGATTAGCTGTTACGCAAAGTTCAGAGGATAACTACATATCTGCGTAAAGGATTCTTTTAGCATTTAGCCGTATGAAAATGAAGTCTGGGAACTAATTACATATACAGTTTGGTCAGTCTTTATGATATTTGAGGTTCTTGCATTGCATATTTAGCACAAAGTTAATCATGTAAAAACCATAAAAACAATCAGCATTATCATTAAATTATGATTTGGACTTGAATTTCTGTCTTTAATATTTTCAGCACTGGCAGTTCCAGTGTGATGGAAAGAGTGCTGAAGGCCAACCGTATGAGAGCTTGGAGGGAACCTGGTGATGGTCTTGACAGTCCACCTCATTCCGAGCCCTCAAGAGGACGGGGCAGGTTCAGGGCTGGGGCCAGAGGGGGATGGACTAAGAAGGTGGAGACAAGGAGAGACAGAGAGAGAAGTGAGGGGAACAAACAAAGTGGAAGTAGAGAAAGAAGCAGGAGTAGAGGAAGTAGCCAGAGTAGAGACAGAAGCCGGAGTAGGGAGAGAAGTCGAAGTAGAGGGAGAAGCCGGAGTAGAGAGAGGAGTCGAAGTAGACATAGAACCCGAAGTAGGGAGAGAAGCCAGAGTAGGGAGAGAAGAGAAAGGAGTGGTTCTAGCAGTGGAGAAAGAGACTACGAGAAAAGATCACATTCCCGACGTGGAGGTCATGTGCCACAGATGGTGCCAGGACCAGGAGGGGTTATGATGCCCCTTCCTCACGGACCCCATCCCATGTTCCTTCCACCACCCCCATTCCACATGCAGTTCGGGCCTTTTCGTGGCCGCGCCAGGGGTCCCAGAGGGATGTTACCCATGGGAATACGAGGTGGGTCCAGAGGAATGAGGGGAATGAGACTGCCCCCACCCCCACTCGGGATGCGTGGGGGGCTGCATGTCTTTAACAAGAGCTATCTTCGAAAGTATAATCAGTTCCTCGGCATGGCCAATCAGATGAGAGACATGACTGGGCGGTATGCTCAGCCCTTGCAGGTGGCGCCACCTGCACATTTCCGGAGACGAGATGATGATGATGATGACGACGAGCCCAGAAGTAGAAAGCATGGGAGACATCATCGTCGTCATAGAAGAAGCTCAGACAGAAGTAGAAGTCGACATCGCAGTAGGAGTAGTGGCAGACACAGGAGTAGGAGTTATGACAGGACTAGTTCTAGCAGTAGTCGCAGCAGAAGTAGAAGCAGACGCAGAAGCAGAAGTAAAGAGAGCAGCAAGAGTAGAGAGCGGAGCAGAAGTAGGGAAGATAGAAGTAGAGGTCACAGCAGTAGAGAGAGAAGTTCAAGTGTAGATGAAGGCAGTAGAAAGAGAAGTAAGGATAAAAGCAGAGACAGAAGCCAGAGTGGTCAGAAAAGCCAAAGCAGAGACAAAAGTGTGAGTAGTAACAAAGAAGACAGAAAAAGTGAAGACAAGAAGGAAGTGCATGAGACCGCAGAGCCGGAAACAAAAGCAGAGATCTGAGTCAGTGTTGAGGGAAAGATTTTGAGGACGAGGGACAGATGGGGACAGATGCGACAGACACGTAGCCACAGAATAAATGATTTTGGGTGCTTGTCGTAAACACTGTGTGATTGGTCTGAAGTTGTTTTCCTTTGTTTGCATAATGCATTTTCTGTTGGTGTAATGGAACAGGAGACAGTCAGGTGTCAACACTTAGCTTTCTATCAATTTGTAGTATAAAGAGACATGACTCATAAGAGCTATAATTTGAGTCTGTCTACTGACCACAGCTGAGTTTGCTGAAGCAGCTAAAACTGCATGAAGGAATGCTTTAGAATTTAAAAGGGAATAATGATATTTGGTTTTAGGGGCATTTTTATGTGAACAACAGGCAATAAGATATGTGAGGTGATGTTTGTAGAATAGTTTGCTAATTTAGATTTCTGGGTCCTGATCATGAAAATTTTCAGTTGGGTCGGTCAGCAACCAAATTCTGTTAAAAAGTTTTCGTTCTCATGGAGAAGAAATGTTTGAGATAGTTGTAAGTATTCTGGTATCCATCCAAAGGAGATAATATTAAAAGCTGACAGATTTGTGACCACCACTGAGAAGATCTGGGAAATGTGTGACAGAAATTATTAAAATCATATCAACATTTTACCAACTGCAATTCACAGCATTTGTCAACGCCCATGATGAGTGACATGTGGTAGAGTAGACCGACTTGAAAACTGACACAAGTTATGATGGTTCCCTTTTTGTTTACATCAAGGCTTGCTGCATCTCTGTAGTCACTCGACAGGTCATTTTATATCAGTTGAATGGTTATATAAATCTTCACAGCAACGTTGCTCTGCTGCTGTTTTTAAGCTCAGGGTTGGAAACTTTGAACAAAACCTGGAGAAGGAGAATGTTAAGAAAAGTTGAAAAGTGGACATTTAAAGGCCAGTTACATCAGTATTGCAGCAAGACACTGATATAAATTGTGTCATTTGTATTGATTTTACCAAGTGTCCCGCCTATGAAGGAAGAGCATAGGTAATAAACACTCAGAACAAGGAGCAATGTGGTTGACAAAAAAATGCGATTGTTTTATTTAATATGAATGTCAGCACAGAATGTGTCCATACTGTATATTTGCTGAGAGTTGGAATAAAACTGATGTTATTCATAGCTAGAAGGAACTCACTAGCAACATACAGTAGATGTGAGAGACAATGATGTGAAAGGAAGTGAAACAAGAGAATATTTGGAGTGGGGAAGGGATGGAGGAATGTAAAGAATGTCAAGAGTTGCTACTCGTAGTGAATGGACAGAGTTGGTAGAAATATGCTCAACAAGAACTGATTCTTTCTTGGGTACAACTCTCAGGTCGTCTTATGTGTTAGAATGACCTTGTAATGATATATTGTAGGAATGTTCTTTCCTTTGCAAGAATCTGATTTTGCAAGAAGATGGAAATGGCTTTTTGCAAGGATTAAATTAATATTTACCAGAAGTAGCATCCTTGAACAATTTTGAGTGGGTTTTTTTTTCTACAGGAAAGAAGTTGGCCAACTCGAGTTGAACTTGCAAAATTCACAAAACGTCGGTCGTGTGGGGAAAAAAAAAAAGAGAGAGAGAATACTTGTTAGGTCATTTGTTGTATGAGCCTGCTAACACATGTAGTGTGAAAAGTGATATGAATATGACATTTTCCAAGTAGTTGTTTGTGATCAGAGTTTGGCAGTCAAGTTGTATATAACCATTGAACAGAACTAATCAAGCAAACTTTGTATTTTATAATCACATGTCCCTAAGCAGTCATCATTCATTCATACTCAACTTTATTTGCTGTTCAGTTTGAACAAACGTGTCTCCTTCTTGCCTGCTTGTGACGTGAAATTTTGAAATGTAGAAATTACTTCTTAGAAATATTTTTAATCTTCTTTTTATTTTTGGCTACTTCCAATCAAAACAGGCATTTTTTTGTTGTTGTTGTTAGGTTTTTTGTGGTTCTACACAAACATAGTTGAGATAAGCTAACATCTTGTAAAGTTTTTAGAAAATGATGGTTTCTTGAATGTCCACATGGGTTTCTGATTGTGGAGAGGGGAAAGTGTTTGTTGAGACACATGTTGAATCAGATAGATGCAAAACAGAAGCTTAACTCCTGATGTGTAGTCAAGTTAAGTTTTATGTCTGTTGGAAAAATCCAGAAATGCAGGGCATAGGGTAAATTCAAAAGAATTCTTCATGAAAACTTGAGTGGAGAGTTTGTTTGTATAATTTCTGTTTGTTTATGTGCTGATAAGCTCCCTGCACATGATGTAATGCCAAACATGTCAACAGCAGTATTGTGTTCAAACTGTGTCCATACAGTTTACTTCCCCAGTTCCACATTTGACTGGCCACCATGATCCTTGGTGTCTTTTATTCTTCAGTGTAATGTTAAAGCCTGGTTGGATATTTTACACCAAGAAGAAGGAGGTCCTCTGAGTGAAATGATTTATTGACTTTCCCGGGTTGGCTAAATGTGTTAGGAATGGAATAACAGATTATTTCTTGGCTGGGGTAGTTTAGTCAAGTGCCTGTACTGTACTTTCTTGGGCACAACCCTTCTTTCTTTTCTTTGGCATACCATCCATGTTGACGTGTAATGTCATATTCCCCATCAAAGAGGTTTGAAGAATGAGGGAATCGTTGTCAGTTGTTTTTGTTGAATAGACTGATTCCAATCAAGGTTTGATCCAAAGAATTTATTGCAAGCTCCACCAGTTAGTGAAAACTTCAGTCTTTACCAAGGCTGTAATCACTCCATCAAATACAGTATTAACAAAAACACTGGTGAGGATTTCCTTTTCCTTTTTCCTAATACATAACATAAGTGATATTTATTATTATTGACCAAAACTTTGTCAGCTCCTTCCATTTTTTTAACCCATCAAGTGAGTTGTGATTCCCATGAATATTGTTACGCCTGGTGACTGTCATTCAATGTAAACAGTTTGTGTATTTAGGCAAGTCAGCGCCGCATTTGAATATGAAAATCAGATGTTCCCAGTGACTACATGTACAGTGAAACCTCGCTATACCGCCACCCGTTATACCGCCATTCCCGCATACCGCCAGCTTTTCGCCGTGGAACGGATCTGACACCTATACAAAGTCACTAAAAATCTCGTTATACCGCCATCCGCCATCCGCCAACAGTTTAACTGTTACATTCATAACTTGAGTATAGTAAATATTGCTCGTTATACCGCCAACGTAAATTTAACCCCCACTCCCCACTCCCCACCTCTACCTAAATCCAGCTAACAGACGGAACATCACTTGGCGCCACAGTCTGTGCTTGTTACTCAAACACCAATCCTACTACACACTCTTCGCTTTTTGGAAGCGAAGTCCTGATAGGCCTACTGATGGGGCATGCAGTGGGAAAGGCGGGTCACAGTTCAATCTCCTCTCGCTCCATTAGGCCTAGAGAGTTTGCGAACGAACGTAAGCGCGCGCGAGGTGATGCTTCAACTGGTTCGCACCGGTCGCGGGGTACGATGCAAACAGCACACATTGATCTATGACGTAGGCCTAGCGCTCGTGTGACTCTCCGACCCGGATGTGTAATGTGTAGTAGTCAACTTCTTTTCTTATCATTCTTCAACTTGACACAGATGCTTCGAATCCTTAGTTCTTGCTCGTTTTTAATTTTAACGTTAATGTTTTAAAGGGAGATAACTGCATTATTTTAGACATGTTAGCCAGTCCAATGTTGGTAAATTACTTATTTCCCTTGTTTTACATGGTATTTTCGTTGTACCGCCATTCTCGTTATACCGCCATTTTTCTGTTTGCCCCTTGCTTGGCGGTATAACGAGGTTTCACTGTATATTCTTGAACTTGGCTGGTGGTTACCTTGGTTGCATTTCTTAGGTCTCATATGATGTCATTTTGACATGATGGGGCCACCCCCTAGGAGAGCACAAGTTGTTATCAGTAAGCTAAGATGGCTGTTACTAATGCAGAGCTGACAGGAGATATGTACTGACTTGCAAGTGGGCTTTGCTTTACTTATAAATATATCTCTGCCTCATTTATTAGCATTCAGATCACCATTGATTCTTGCCACATTTTCCTCTGACACAAGGAGAGTCCGTCAAGGTCAATTTTGGGAAGCCTGTTGGAACCAAAAAAGAGCCAAAGAGCTATAGTCAGTTGTTTGGGAGCCAAGGGCTTTTAAAGAGAACCAAAAATCCAAATGACCCAAGTCAAGTCTGGCAACTCATGGTGTGGAACATTGTCTGACTCTAAAACAATGCTAATGCCACTGCTAAGCTCCACCCACAAATCTCTAGACTCCACTTATTGGCTGTCTAAGACTAACAAGGTGAACATGAAAGAAACAGAAACATACACTGATGGTGCATTTTTAGTAAAAACAATTTGGATGCAGGTAATCTCCCTTGTTGACATGACTATCGCACAGTTTGATGATGTTTTCTAGTCATGAATGGAGTGACTTAATGTAGGTGAGGTAGAATGTGGAATCCATGTACTGTAAGTATCTCATGTCTGGGTTAAGGGATCAGGTGCAACCTTATTTTATTTTCAGATGAAGAGACCCAATTCCTCATAAACTTGTTGTGTCCTTAAGTTCTTGAGCACACATATGAATTCCATTCAGAACAAACCTATAATTCAGAACAAGATGATAATGAATGTACCATGTTTGTAGGATGTGAGCTAACAGGTCATTATGGATGATATCCGTTAACTGTACTGTAATTTGGATGTCAGTAGATCTAGGTCAATCCCACCGTTGAATTCAGAACTGTGTTATGTTACTAATGTAAGTTGATGTAAAGAGTGGAACTGAACTTAATGAAAGAATGACTACTGTATGTCTGAGATTGACAGGTTCCATGAATGATGTGATATATGCAAATTACAGAGGCTGACTGGTTGAACCTTGTTGACTTCCATGTTCTACAGTCTGTGTTGCCCAACAAAGGCTGGAGATGCCTTGCTCTTTAAAAAAAAAATATATTTGGATATGGCATTTTGTATGTGCTATTGGTTTGCAATGCTGGAGTTCAGAGAATGTGATCTCCTTTTCAGTCATATTGCAAAGAACTATCAGTTATATGAATAAAGTTCTTACTGGTTGCAATTCTTTGTGCTGTGATGTGTGGTTGTCTTTATAAGACATGTGGGAAGTTGGACATCATTTTACAGATGGTTGGGAAGACACTTGTGGTATTAAGGTGAATACATGGGAGAACTGACATAAAGTTTAGGTAAATGATATGGACAACTTTTATTTTCATACTTTGGTAAATATAGACTTGGTCAGGATCAAATGCATCTTCAGTATCCCTCATACAGTTGAGTCCACCTAATTCGAACTCGGATTAATCAAATTTCTCTTAATTTAGAGGGAAATGAGGTTATAGTTTTTTTTATTCTTTGCCTATAGTAAAAGTACATGTGTATTCCTGTTATTCAAACTCGGCATCTTTAATTCGAACGTGCTGAGGCCAACACACTGCAAATTTGCCTCGAGAGAGGGGAAGATGACGAGGCGACATTCTTTTTTCCTAACAGGCCACCTCGTGATTACCGCTTGACACACTCGATGCAAACAGCCTTTTTCCGGGCTCGCAAAATTTTAGACCAAAAAAAAAAAAAAAACCGCAAGGTTGAGAGGGGTGACCTTATTAAAATTTGCCCCCTGCAATGGAGATGGTGTAATCATAAATCAAAATACCATGGCTTTAGGAGTATTCTCCTGGTTCAAATCATAAATGGAATTATGTGTAATCTGAACCCCCTATGACGTTCCCACCGATTTCGATTTAAGCCGACTCCACTGTGCATTGGAAGTGTTTGTTGACATATGTGGAGTAATGAAGAATAATCCCATTATGGAGCTGGTCTGTGTTGTAAATTTGATTCAACTGTTGATCTTCCTGAACAGCTAAACACAGCTTTCCATGTGGCTGAACAAGGGGAGTTGATCCCCACTTTTTATTTACTTCACACTATTCACAGTTCTGTTTCCAGAAAACCAGCTCGTAATTTTCAGTTTTTGAGATTTTAAATTTTTCAATCTGATGTGGTAGGTTGGGCACAAGATCAGGAATTGCAAGAGTGTGTGGTTCATGATTGTGAAGTTATCCAGGAGTTGTGAGTTTCTGTCAGCTTTAACTCATTCCATGCCAATCGACGATATATCGTCGTTATATGTTGCCGTGGCTGCACCAATCGACGACGTATCGTCGATATCAAAGTCTTCTTTTGTTTCGCTACTACAGGTCTGGTTTGAAACTTTTTAGTACTCATAAGTAACGACAATTCTTCCTAAACTCCCGTTCATGAAATCGGCGTTAGTTTTGAGTTGATGGATGCGATTTTTCTTTATAGTAAGAAATAGTACTTTTTTTTAGAAAATAATGGCCTGGCAAAAACGTGGAAAACATACTGGCATGGAATGAGTTAACACTTACATTGCACAGACTCTGTGGAACCTAGTTTCAATCCCTCACACATTCATGTAATATGTAGTAAGTGGGTTGAGAAGGATTCCTTATAGTTGTTAGACATCTTTAATATACAGACATTTCACACATCATCTGGAAAAGAAAGCATGCCGTTTCACACAATATCCTGGCCTTCTCCTTTATATCTTTGAGAAATGTATAAAATCTCTTTTGTAAAAATTACATCCATCCACACTGAAACATCACTCATTCCAAACATCAAATAGAAGAGAAAATCCACATGACTAATTTACGGTTCCATCTAAAGAGTGATCTTAACAGATGGATGCAATACGGACAGGAAAAGGGAGAATTTTGTCAGCATTGAGATTTGGGAACCAGCAGAATGTCAGGCCAGTTGTGCCAATTTTTTAAAGGCTTTGACTCTACAGCAACCAGTTTCAGTTTGTAATCAAAGAATAACCAGTGTCAGAAACAGCTAAGAGTATTTGCTGTAAACGTAAAACTTTTCAGGTATTTTGTGTAACTGATAAGACATTCTACAGGAAGTGTCTCCTTATCATTGTGGCATAACTGACATTCAATGCCAGTCTATTACAATCCTCTAACTATGGAATGTGGGAAAGAAGAAGACTGACAAAAACTTTAATAACAATATGCAGTAAATAAGGAGAAATTTTGACTCCCTTAAGTCAGTCACACCACTGTGCTCTTCATTCACAACAACTGTAGCAATGTTGGGCCATATCAAATATTACATGAAACTTTTTTTTGAAAGGTAGTAACTTTAAATCACAAAAGCTTGTAGTTTGTAGATGAAGACGAGATTATGTTTTAAAATAAATGCCATCACATATTAACACACTTTTTCCATTCTTGTGGTCAACGTGTGATTGAGAATTACATGACATTAATGATTGACATCAATGATCGTCTCCATACGTGGACAGAGAAGAGACATATGAAAACAGTCTATACAGTAGAGCTCTGTTATCATGACATAGAAAGGACTGGCTAAATTATCTCTGGTAATCAGCTTATGTGTTATCTGTTTAGGTTTTTGACACCTCTTTATTAGAAAGGCAAATCACTCATTGTGTACAACCCAATTAATCCGCTAATACAGTATATAAAATCCCCCTTTTTTGGGGCCCTGCCAGCCAGTGTCAGGGTTAGAAATATGTAAAATGACCTGTGATCTAAATAAAGCATCCAATTTTGAAGTTTCAGGTACAATTTGAGCCTTCTAGATAAAAAAAATAAAGAGTGTAGGCCTATGTATTTGCAGGCAGTCAAAACCAGTCAAATGAAAAATTGGGGACCAAATCAGAATTTGAGGTGACCTCTTTCGAAAGACATTTGTGAAAAATTTTGGCCATTGACCCCCCTCTTTCTTCCCATTAAAAGATCGGGCAAAAGAAGTACTTTAACCTCCATGGAAAAAATTTGCCCAAATCACAGTGGTATATGTAGAATAACGCAACACGTTAATAGGGCGAAAAGAAGAAAAAACAAAGGGTGCCAAAGACCAACATGGTACGGTACAATCTTAGGGAAAATAACCAAAGAAATGACAGATGGCAATTTTGGCGTGTTTGTAGGTGACAGATTCAACGGCCTTAGCTGGTTATAGCGTTGTGTTTTATTAGGGATCGGTGTGTGTTATCATCTTTGACTGACACAATATTAACCACACATCCGACCATTCTCCACATGCAAGACCATCAATGCACAAGGAGTGGGAAAATTGCTACTGCAGCAGTCCATTTTTGCCACTCACTGATTGTTTTCTCTCTTGCTAGCACATCACTTCACATCACTTCACATCACTTCACATCACTTATCATATTCTCAAACTATCTGAAACTCAGAACAGGAGTCACACCCTGAAAGTTTGGCAAAGTTTGTAAACCAAGTCAAGAAGCTGACAGTGACATACTTGGTGGCAGATATAGCGTGACCTGTGCATATGCAAGCTTCTGTGGATGTCTCTAAATCTCCTTCTATGTTCAAGGACATATTTGCAAGCAATGGTGCCATAGTACAAAGTGTCAAGCCATGGGGAAGAGGTGGGTGGGATGATAGGGAGGAAGAGGTGGGATGATAGTATAGGGAGGAAGAGGTGGGATGATAGGGAGAAGAGGTGGGATGATAGGGAGGAAGAGGTGGGATGATAGGGAGAAGAGGTGGGATGATAGGGAGGAAACTGTCTTCATGTATGAAGTCTCTGTTTACAAACTACCCAGTCTGGGTTCATTTCGTGGTATCCCCAGCTGTACCGGTGCACTCAAGCCAGTGTCAGATCCAAGTGTCTGGGAAACTGTTTCTTTCTTTTTGAATTTTTTCTCCTTTGCTTCAGCCACCTGCCTCTGCCGCTCCTCTTCTTCCTTCTGTTTCTCTTTCATGGCCTTGAGTTCCTCCTCTTCCTCCTCTTCCAGCTTGGCCTGTAGTTCCTTTCTCCACTGAAAGAATTCAGTTAAAATAATAGATTTAATCACTGATTCAAAACATTATTACACCAAACTTATGCTTAAAAGTCACACTGTGAAGTGATCAGTACCGATAAACTTATAAACATTAATTCCTAAGAACCATAAACTGCAGGTTCCTTGCTGTTTACAGCATACCAGATTAACAATTAGCTCAGATGAGTTTGTCAAATGGATACTACCACAGTAGAACTGGCAAAACAAATGTTATCATCAAATGATCTCATTCCACTGCATATTCGCTCCTCTAGGAGAGCTAAGATATGACCCTTTCTTCCATCATGTGGGCTGATCCTTTGGTAGCAACGTTTTGTTTAGAGGCTTAACTTTTTGCTGCTGCTTTAGCAGTTAGTCTTGTCTACCACAGTGATGACATGGCTAAACATCCTAGAGGCTAGACTATCATCAATGAGGCTTAATAATGGACATTATCTAGAAATTTTGGTGAACTGTGAATTCATGGTTATTTCCCCTAAACCAACAGAATGCAGTGTGTTTTCCAGGGAGTTTCAAAATCATCATTTTAAAAGCAGAAAAACTGCTATGGCAACAAAAGGCTTCAACTTTAAGTCTCACAATCAGTGTGTCCAAATTTACATTAACTTAGTATATCAGTGTTGTACAAATTTGATTAAGTTCTAACATAAACATGTCTTCAAAAAGGCCTTGAGACTGATGAGTGAAATGTTAATAAATGCAAGGAAAAATTGTCAGAAAAATATCTATTCACTCAGCAAGTTATAGGTGAAATATGTATTCAACCGACTGTCCATCAGCAAAATATTCAGCTGGCAAGCAGTCTGTCTGCAAGGCACCCACCGACAAAACATCAAGTATCCAATGACAAGTCGCCTGTCATTGAATTGCCAAGGGAAATAATATACAACTGAATTTTGCTGTTATGAAAATGCAGTTTGCTGATCTTTTATATCATCTTGCCCAAGAATTCTGAACGGTGAACATGCTGAAAATTGGACAATTTTGTAGTAACATTACCTGATCTTCCACAATCCTCCGCAAGTCAAATCCTTTCCTTGTGTTGTAGTCAGGAGCTTGTTCATACAAGGCGGTTGCCAGGTCAATCTCCTGCCTGTGTTGATGATCAAGAAACTTCCTATAAGGCATCAGACAATCCAAATTCTTCTAACAAATAGCTGTAGACACATCATGCTCTAGTCACAGAACTTATGGCAGCTGAACTGCTGAACTATAAAGTCACGTATCTTTTGAGTAAAGCATGGGTAAAAGAGATGTTTGTTTTTATAAGGCACTGATATATTACATAAAGGAGTAAAATAATGTGCAATAGCAATGACAATAACTCTGCTGCCAATTTTGCCATAGGTGAACTGACTGAATCTAAAATTCCTCACAAACTAAACAAATACTAAAGTGACCCTTCATTTCTTGCATGAATACATCATCAAGTGAGGTGAAGAATTTGAATCCATCAAGCTAAAATTTTCATCATTTCAACATACAATGAATACCTCACATACATAAAAGTTGAAATTTCGGTTCCCCCAACAAATCTTTGAAACCTAAATTTATTTCTCTATACTGATGCTTCGTAACTCAGCACATTCCAACAAGATAAGGTATCCCCAAAGGATTTGAGTTATCTGTGTGTAGACCGGTGGAAAAGTAGGGAGGGTGCAGGCAAGACAGGATGACTTCTCCACGTATCCGTGGACTCCAGTAGGTGATCCCAAGTAGGCCAAATAAAGAGCAGGTTTTGGTCAGGCCAAAAAAGTAGTTGGCTCTCTTAGCTTTACAGTTTGCTAATTCTAATGCTAATAATATTCACAAAAAGGGTGTCACCTTCACTGGGGCTATCGGTTTTGAGGCTTTATATGCCTACAACTCCTTTATCTCATTGTTCAGCAATGTAAGGGACACAACTTCAGAAATTCCCAGGCATTGGTTTAAACTGGAATAGTCTCTCACCTGCTTACAAATGCTCAACTGTAAAAGATATTAAATGTAAAATAGCTACATGCTTTCTCTAAACCAAACCAGATGTGTTTGACAACCAGGATGTTCACTGTCTTACTTGAGTGAGGTCCTCATAGGTTTGTTCCCAATAGTTTTCTTTACCACAGGTTGACAGACAGCTGGTCGAGGCCGAGGAGGAGGCACTTTTTTGGCGGGAGATGCTGTCATTGGGGGGGGAATTGGAGGGAGATAAATGCCAGACAGTCCAGAGGCAATGCGTATCCCAAGAGCCATGGGATGTTCTTTCAACGTTGGGGCCAGAAAACTGGTGCCATCAGTGTGCACCTGTTTGTGGAATTAAGAATATTATATTACTCGGCATTCAAACGAGTACAAACAACAAGCAAGTAAATTTTCGACAATTTTGTGGAGTATGGGACTTAAATCTTTAAATGTCGGTTGTAGTTTTACAGTGTATTCGTTATGTTGTATTCCATAGTAAGCCTACTAAGGGTAGTTCAGTCCACATGGTTTCATTAATTTTCTGCTATTTTTATTATGTGTCATTTACATTCTTGAAAACAGCTTTCTGTCCCTTGGTCTCTGATCCAGGCAATTGCTGTCAATCAAGATACATGTTTCAGTATTGCATTGAAATACCAAAATACATGAAATTATACTTTCCACACTGCATGATGGTACCGTAGACACCATTCTGTAATTCTCACAGTCAAAGTTAAAGTTGTGATTAAAACAAGTTGTTATTATCCAGTGAGGAGTTATACTGTGTCTAGAAAATGCAGTATCCCATTATGTGAAACAGGTTATGATCATACATTTATATTACATGGTGACCTACAGTTAGGTGGAGTCAAATGTATAATATGATTGACCCCAACACAATTTCTACATGGAACTATAGCACTTTCAGACTTAGCTGCACTTACTGACTTAGCAGCACTTTCAGACTTAGCAGCACTTACTGACTTAGCAGCACTTTCTGACTTAGCAGCACTTACTGACTTAGCAGCACTTACTGACTTAGCAGCACTTACTGACTTAGCAGCACTTACTGACTTAGCAGTATATACTTACAAACCAAAGAGCAGGAGGAAAGGAAATGAGGATAAAAAATATTCCTTTTGTGAGCAGGCTACTGTACATGTTATTACATCTGCCCCCACCCTGCTCTCTTATCTGAAGTCACCCCCCTCCCCCCTCAATGTCTGCCCCTATCTTGCACTTCTACTTCTAGCCACCCTCCCCCTGTTGATCCTTTACGATATGAGAGTTGCTGTATGTGAGATGGTGGAATCAGCATCTGCCCTTTCCTTGCCCTCTTACACTAGAATTCCCTCTCTCTCCTATTTGATGATTTCCCTCCGACTGTGTCCCTATCTTTAATCATGGTTTCTTTCCGTCCAGTGGCGATTTTGCCCCGGTCAGCTCCAATCTGGTGATGACTTCTGTCCCCTGGTAAATTGTCCCCGTGAGAGTAGTTGTCTCCGGTCTTGACCGAGGTCAATCTTGACGTAACTGTGGTCCATGCACGGTGCTGGGCAGGTTAGCGTGGGTTCCAGAGCTTGTCGAAATTAAGCCCCTCCCCCAGTGTCTTACTACACACTATGGTTTTGTTGTCTAAAATCTTCAAAATATAATTATATAAACCTGAAGTTAGCTAATTAGACAGTTTGCCATGTTCTCCCTTAAAATGTTTTTATACTTTTCTCAAAATACATGATCTTTTATGCGAATGACTGAGCACTAACTTTTGTCAGGGAATAAGATGGAAATGTTGGGCGTGGTCAAGCGCGGGACACTCACCTAGAGTTTGCGTCAGTTTGTCAATGATGCTGATAGAATGAACATCCATTTTCCTTAAAATTGTTTGCTGACCAGCCCCAGAATTGTAGCATGAGTTAAAGTGAAGCTGAAGTGATTTCGCACTGTCTCTTGGATGGTCAGTTGGAATTTTTGATGTTAGCATGATGAGCATTATCTGATGTTATTGAACATTTCCATTTTTTATCTTTTTACTATGTGCCCAGTCGGTGGTTGTTTTTCAGTTAATTTTCTTATTCATTGCAGCGTTAATTTGCTTGATTTTTGAGGAGTGTATAAACTGCCTGTCTCAGTTCTATTTCTTTAAATGTGTGATGGTGTCTGATTAGATTGGAAGATTAGCTGATGTCTCAAATTATGAGACTGAGAATAAGAATGAACTGGACTTGATCATGAGCACAAGTGTACTGTGCATTCTGACGCTGTTTTCAGCGAAGTTATTAAGTATGGTTTGAGTTGTATGCCTCCACATTCAAGAATCAGGCATTGAACAGAATTAGAAAGTGGGAGCTCTTCCAATTTTATGAAAACAAATTTCCTTCTGCCTTACCCCTTAGATAAACCTCATACTTTTGGACATCAGTCAGGTTTATTGATGTACAGTATATTTTCCTGTGTGCATGTCATCTCTCTAGCCCTTATAATTTCATTCATTTTGTTACTCATTTGTACCCCTTATTTCTGTAAAAGACTGTTTTGTTACTGCAATTGATGGTCGCATAATGGCAATATAATGTCAAAAATCACTAGAGGCTAGCCATTCCCAAAGCCTCTCTAGAGACAAGGAGCAGGAACCTGTGTTCTCGCACCTGTTCCCCGTATTATGGCTGCTCAGTGTTTGATTGCCCTAGCCCAGCGTGAATGCTGGTGGTAGGGGGAGTCTCCACATAGCTAGAATCCTGTTCCAACTGTTTGGTGTGGGTAACATCCCCTGTTACCTGAATAATCATTAGCTCAGTTATCCCCTTGTGTGACCAATGGCTATTGTATAGCGAGCTCATAGTGTTATGTTTATCAAACTGAAAAACCGATTTCTCAGGTCACCCCATGTTTACACATGGCCCTGGTTTCATTTAATTTGCCTGTATGACTAGGTTATGTTCTGCCCCAAATGAATGAATGCATGCACCTCCTCCCCCCTCTTCATCTTATGGGACAGGATCCCCTGCTGCAGTTTTAGTGTCACTAACCAGTGAGATTCCTACACTGCATGCAATACTTTTCACATGCCATGGCCACATTTCTAATATGTTCAGAAGTCACTGTATAGTAGTAGTGTATCCGTAGATCTGCTGCATTAAAAGAAATATATTTTGGAAGAGCATTGCTTTGTTTATGAATGAAGATGAGTCCTGAAATGAGACTAGTTTTGTCTAGCTGGCCTCATAAACACACACTTCATGTAAATTGCTCTTCTACTCCATGTTTGTGATTACGAGAGAATTTTGTGTTAGTCGCTATTTTGGCGCTCACTAGGAGCCCCAACAAGTGGTGCGCAATCACATGGTGCGCTTCACGTGCTATGCTAATGAAGCCATGACCTCCGTCACAGGGTGCAGCCTGATTGGCGCGCCTGCTCCAATGTCCACTGCCCACAGCACTACTTTATTTTCATAGTGGCAAAGTTACCCACTGATACTGCATGTATATGAAAGATTCATTTTTATATGTTCACTAATGCATTATTACAGTACAACATTATTGGAAACTGAAGTATATAAATGGCAGAAAGTTCCTTAATGAACTGATTGAATGATTGGAAAAGAGAAAGTCTTTAATTAGAAATGAGAATGCTTTGCCAGTAGAGAATTGTTGTCCTAATTTCCTTTTCCTTAGTTTGACGTATCATTACTTCTGCAGCGTGTCATATGTCATTTTACCCCTGTGCCCTTAAACACTGATCATGTAAAGCTTGACTTTCTAAAATTAGGTTTGTGACACCTATTAGAAGGGGAAATCACTCATTGTGTACAATCCAATTAATCCACTAATATATAAAATCCCCTTTTTTGGGGGGCCCTGTCAGCAAAAAATATGTAAAATGACCTGTGATCTAAATAAAACATCCAATTTTAAACTTTCAGGTACAATTTGTTTAACCTCCATGGAAGAAATTTCCCCAAATCACAGTGGTATACTGTATTATTATGTAGAATAACACAAAATGTTAATAGGGCCAAAAGAAGAAAAACAAAAGGTGTCAAAGACCTTACGTGGTCGTAGTCAAGGGGAGATAATCATGTTAATATTATCCTGGTCATTGAGTTAGCCATTACATTATGTCCCTTTATATGAGTGGCTTCGAATTGGTGTTAGTACAGTATCATGTAAGTTATGTTAATATCCTACCAATGCTGTTGATGTGTTCTTTTTTCTTTCTTCCTTAAGCATCGCCTGCCTCTGGTTGGGTTTTTTAATTTTTTATGGTTTTTCTTTGTTATGATGATCTAGTACCGTCAATAAATGTCCTTAAGCTTACCTGCGGCCTCAATCATTTGCATTGTGTATTTGTGCATGTGCCCCTTGAAATCCCAACTGCACCCTTGACTTAAGACACCCTCTTCCTTAGCTTACTTCCTATTGGCGTTGTCGTTCCCGATAGTCCATTCCCCTACCCTAAACATCACCCCATTTCCATATCTCTCCCCCTCCTCAGCTCACACTTGGCTATAGCATCCAATTCCTACAATCTCTCCTCTCTCCCTCCCTCCTCGGTTCACACTTTTAATCCCTTCGCTATGTCTTGTTTTAAGTACTGATGACAAATCATATATAGTGAATGGGGTAAAATGAGGTTCTCACACAGCCACAGACTCAGATGTACCTGTCCAACTTTGAGAGCTTCCAAAACACGACTATCTTTCTCCATTGCATTTGCCTTGAGCAGCAAGTTCCAGGCTGTGGTTCTAAGACCCTCACGGTTTGTATCACCTTCTAGACTGCGGCATACTTTAACTAGGGATTGTATTGCTCCATATCTTATCCTCCAACTCCAGTCATTGGGACCTAGAGAAGCAGAAACATTCTTGTACACAACATGTACAATTACAATTTTTCTGAACTGGTTTCACCAATAAATCTTGAAATTCCACTGGCAAAACAAATGATGTCAAGAATGAGTAAAATATCAATCCTTAAGTGGTTGTTACCATTGACGGTTTGCGTAACTTAGGGGTTACATTTAATAAAATGTATATATAAAAACTGTCCTGTTGTTATCAATGTTAGTTTTCAGTTGGGTCATTTACAATATTTAGATGAAAGGTTAAATACACTGAAAATTCTAGAAAATTTTCAAAATCACTCTAGCACAAAATGAAGGTTATCATACAGGTGTCCATATCTATAATTACAGAGAACAAAATGATCTTGTAACAGTCTTTACAGGAATTTGAGGTAATCCCAAGTGATGTAGCTGCATACAATAGTGGGGTCACATACAAGTACCTCCATCTGTGGTTTCCTGTGTAGTTTTAAAGAAAGCCAGATCTAAGAGACCTGCACTGCTCAGCTGACCACTGCCGATGCTCATATTGTTACCACGACGGTGGAGATGATCAATGTCCATGTTGCTGCCAATAAGAGCATGTTTCTGAATGGCTGCGGTACTGCCATACAACACAATAGTAGCAAGGACCTCAGTGTAGGTGATAGCCACTTCCCAGTGCCAGCCTGTGATGCCTGGGGTGTCTGGAAGCTGGGAACATAACGTACACTCATTCAGGAATTCAAGATTAGCATGTAAAGAGAGTACATTATATGAAATGAAATTTCTGTTTTGTTTGTTTATTTTGGCAAAATAAAGTTTGATCAGTTATAGTTAAGATGTCAACATCTAGTACAGTTGACTCGATTTAGTCACAACTTCTCTAGTCATTGTACAAGTTGCCATTAGGCAGTCTAGGCATTATGCAGCATGATGTTCTTGGATAATTTTCGTAGAGGAAGTAGGCCATGGGGCAGAGGTTTATTTCTACAGAATTTTCCTATGCTTGGAATGACTGAGACCCCATCCGCTTAACACTTTCCCCCGTGTGGCACATTTGGGAAAAAACTTTCACTTTCCCATTCTTAAGAGACAATATAAAGAATATCACTATGCTGCTATATTATGTTGACGCTGATTAAACCCACAAGACATTCATTGTGATAAAGATCTTTGATCTTAATGTCACCAAAGACCATCAAACGTGACAGAAACAGCACTGGACAGTATGGTGGATGGTCATGGTCTTTGTCCCCTCTCCTAGTAACAAGGTCTACCATCTGCACAGTTCATTTCCAAGCCACCACCATGTTAATTAAATGGATACTCTTGGCATGTAACTTGAACCTTGCTAAAAGTTTTGAAATGACCCTTAAAACTGGAGCTTGTGAATCCTACCCTGTAGAAAGAGACCATCTAAACCAGTGCACACTATTCAACAAAACTTACAGGCATATTTGTGTATGTGGGCACAGAACTGGCCTCAGATACTCTCCCACTTTTGAATTCTGACCCAGCCTCTGCCCTCAAACCTGTCCCTCTGTCAGGGTCAAGGCTGCGCAAGCTCAGCTTAGAATCCTGGGTGCCATTGCGGGCTGGGTCTGAACCGCGGCTTGCTGGAATAACAGGAGATATGACATATAACTGTATTACAGACATAAGATGGTTAGGAAAATGTTGACTGTGGAGTACAAAACAACAGAAGGACTTGAAAGGAGGGTCTTCAAGAGAGGAGCCTTCATTAGGAAAATGTACTGGCTCATTCTCTTCTATCACTCCTGGACCATTCCACAGACTTTGTCCCATGTGTCCTGCAGTTTATTTCTTGAGAGGAAATGAAGTGTTCAAAGCTGCAATTATTGCTGTTCTCCTCACAACTTTGTCTTGCCATTTCATAATTTTTGACACAGCAGCTTTTACCACACATATTACCTCTATTTCTATAAGAATCTTCTGCAACATATTTCACTGCTCATTCCACTTAGCTAAAACTAAAAGCCAGTTCAAGGCCTCTAGCCAGCTTCTACCGGGAACAGGAGTAAATTTGTGAATTTTGTTCACCATAGATGTTGACCGCACTCATAAAACAGGTTAACTTCTTACTAATCAATTACATAGTCCTTTCATATCATGGATGAAACAAGATCAAGAAATTTAGGTGTCACTGTCACTCAATGGTAAAAGTTGTATTAAAGTGCTACATCCATGAAGAACAATAATCATGGAAGTCTTGTACTAATAAATTGGGCACTGCTTGCGAACTCAATTTTATATTAATGAGAACTCGTGTCTAATGATGTGAATAGTGTGACACTTTTATGCTAACCTTTCCCAAGGGCAGCTCTAGTCAGTCCAGAGGCACTTGTCTTCATCAGTGTGGACTCATCAAAGGAAACTTCACGCATCTCAGGACGTAGAGCAGGACCAGAGTCTCGAACTGCACCCTTCAGCTTTGCCACATCACTGTCCTTTGTGGGAGCAGCCTTATAATCCTTCTCCTGCTTGTCATAATCTTTGTCTGACTCAGACTGCAGTTGACACATATACATCACCGGTATTAATTAATCTTAATTAATCCTTCATTTACCGGATTATCCCCTATCGCCTGTCCCTAAATTTTAGCACATCGCTCTATACGCAGCTAAAAACCTTTTAATTGGTGATATCTATGTGATTTTAAATGAGCTGTACCTTTGATAAAGTATTTAGAATAAAGTATAGGGTGTCTCTGCTGGAAACTGAAGGGTTAAATGACATCTGATGTGAAATGGACTTAAGCTATTTATGTTTGTTTGTGTGGAGCAGCCTGTATTATGAACTTCTGAAACATTGTGTGGACATCTGCATGGCAACACACAAGAAATGGTTTTGTGAACTTCAATATACTCTAACACACCCCAGACACAAACCCTTCATACCAAACCACCACCATTCTAAAATATATTGTAAGTCCCAAAGTCACTGTTGGATTAGCTTAGTCCTAAGATGTTTCAAAATAAGCATTATACAGAACTATATAGGGTATCTCTATTTTGTTATAACAAACATGTTAAAATGTACTTCAGTAACTATTCCATAACCCTCTTTGTCACCTGATCATGTGGATCCATCCTCCTAGTGCTGCTACTGCTTGATGATCCGTTTGTGTCTGTGATGTCTGTGATCTGCTTCTTCTCTCCGTCTCCTTCTTCACTCCTCTCAAAGATGTCACTCAAGGATCCTTTGGAGCTGCAGACACTACCTGAAGTGCCAGACATGACCTCCTGACCACTTCTGTCCAGACCCACATCCTCACCATTACTGGAGATGCTGAACATGTCTAAGGATGAAAGAAATTAGCAACATTTATTTATCCGCTTAGAATCCTCCTAGCTTATATAGCTAAGTCAGAGAGGTTTCCACATATCACAGTTTGTATACTGGCATGCAGAGGGCAGACTGTGAAAATCATTGTGTTGGCGGGCTTACTAAGGGAATTCTTAAAGTAGCATTCCTTGCTGAGCAAGACAAAGACAGGAGCTCTAGCAGACATAGCAGACATTCTTTTGTAGTTTCCAATGAGGGACTAACAAACTGAAGAGCCTATAGCTTGTTTGTTCACCTGTGGAGAAAGAGAGAGGGAGAGAAGGAGAGAGAGAGAGAGAGAGAGCCTATGCTGCCTGCCTTACTACTGGACTAAAATATGCATGTTAAGAAAATGTGTTTTCACATTTGCAAATACTAGGTCACCATCACAACTTAGTAGTTCGTTCCTTCTAGCGTTGTCTGGTGAAACATTACTATTCGGGATGAGAATTATTAATAGGGACTCTTAAACATTTGTGTTATATGGTTAGCTAAGAGAGCACAGAGATGATTACTGACCGGAGAGCAAGCTTTACAAATGACAACAGACTAACAGTGACTCACCAGAACCTCCACTTCTGCTGCTCAATGGAGGGGTCAGCAAGTCCTCTGTAGTTTTCACTCCTTGTGCCAGGCGGTGTAGAACCTTCATGGCTGCCATGTTTGTTTTGGCTGTCTCCCCAAGAATCTGAATGGCCACCATTCCATCAATCCTGGGCAGAGAAAAGACATACATACCCAAATTGGAAGTTTGCTTGCATTCACTCCCAAGTATCATGACTGGAAGGATGGTGAAACCTCAATACATATGTTCATATTAAGGCACGTGTTTTTTTATTCTTATTGTAAGGACAGACAGGGCATGGGCCTCTGACCAATGAACAGAGGTAATTTTTTACAAAAAAAGGATTATAACACAAATCAGCTTCCTAAAACATTTAATTCACCATTTATTTTTACATGACATTTTCTGATCAAACCTGAGTGAACTTTCCATATGATGTACCTACCAAGTTTCACTTGCAAGACCCAAACCACAGTGAGCCAGAGCTTTCAGAGCTTCCCTGAGTCCTCCACCGAGGCTGTTGGTGCAGCGCCAGACATCTAGAGCATGCCACAGTGTTGGGCTCAAGTCATGGACTGAGCTACTGATGGCGCCACTGTGTGTTGAGCGAGTATCATCCTGATGACGGCGATCATATAAGTCTTTCGTGGCCTGGTGACATTTGAAAAAGGAGCAATTTCACAAATGTACACAGTCAATTTAGAATTTAATCTTTTATTAGGTCACCAAAAATATGTCACTTCTAAACTCATTTCACTGGTGCAAAAAGCAATCATAAACGGAAAGTAATAATTACAATTCAATGACAATCTCTCAATGCTTAATATTAATTTACCATGCATATGATAAATAAAACTGATGCACAGTATGGATGGGCTGTCTTCCTCAATACAGTAAGTGAAATACCTGACTGTGTCTGTGTTATGTGTACAGACTATCTCTATCTGAACATCAGCAATGCTTTCTTAAGTTACACATGCACAGAAACACTAAACTTCAAACCTTCTTATGATCATCATATTGAAGACAAGTTTTACCCCCAGAGACATGACTTGCTATTTTTCTATTACAGTGGCATATACAACTACTTAAAGAAAAAGACATAATAATATGTGATGACTGACTGAGCTGAGTTCTTCCATGTTGTGCCTGGGAGCTTCTGGCATCTTGTCACCTTCTTTGATTTCCCCTGGCTCTAGCTGAGAATCTGCTAGGATGATCTTTCCAACTTCAATAATAAACCTCAGTGACAGAAGGGCGTTAGGATAGGGATTGTACGCCTCTTGACACTCTTGTAGACCTGGAGAAAAACAACCTGTCTCATTGTAATGTATTCAAAGTTTAAATTACATGATGATAATGTTACAATCAACTCCTCTTAAATACAATCTGCTTAATTTTAATTTCCAATTAATTGCAAAAAAAATTTTAGTGCACATTACTGAAGTTCTTAAGTAAAAGTCATTTGATAACTGCAACTCTCGTATACCTTCTATGTAAGTGCACAGTCTGTTCTTAGAATCCAGATAGCCCTGTAGTTGTCCAGCCATGTGATGGTAGAAAAGTCTTTCAAAGACAAGCTGACCCATCTGAAAAAAGAAAATGCGGATATCATTAGGAAAGCTTCAGGTCCACATCCATGAAACTAATGGAGATTAAGAGATAAAGAAATAACTTACATTATGCTAACCAACATTAAACATTAACAAGCATGTCAGGCATTCAAAAACAGATGGAAAATACTGTTAATATCAAAGTAAGTGACCAGTGACATGACTTCAATTACTGGGGTAAGGCCTCGCCCCCCCCCCCGCATGCATGCACAAAATTTGCGAATTCACTGCATCTATACAGTAATTTCCAGTGTGTTCCAAGTCAATGTTTTTATGATATCGAAGTGAAGTTACCTTGAGAAGTTTGATTTCCCCAGTCCTGAGAAATGGTTGGTGTACAGCCTCCGTCCTCAGCCAATACAACATCGTCTCAGCCAAGAAGAACAAAGCAGGAATGTGGTACTTCTCCAGTGGGGATACATCTAGTGATGTGACCAGGGTGTCCAGACATTCTGTGAAAAATTGTGCTAACTGTCAGATATTACTGTCTCCTCCTCTCACAGCAGATTTAAAGTGGTCAATGATGCAGTTTACAGGAGCTGTTAAAAAGGGGAGGACTCCGGTCTGGGTTTGACACAGCTACTGACAATACTAATGCACTTATACATTTAAGACATTGGCTGCCTTGGCTGAAAAATATATTCCCCCTCTGGTCATTTGCATTAATAGCTATAATGCAACTGTCTCATTATCTTGGAGTCCTAGAATTTAGTTGAAAGAGGAGGAACAGTTCAGCATCATCAGCCACTTCTGTTAGGTGAGACACTGTACTTCACAGTCACTGAGAAACTGACCCACCTTCTTGTATTCGTCCTTTGCACTGTGCCAACTGGGCTAACTCTGTCCAGGCCAGTGGAAGATTGACATGGGAACCATGACCACCATTCTTCAAACCTGACCTCCTCTGTAGGAACAAATAAATTCAGATTGTGAGAACATTACAACACACTGAGTGATTTTTCACAGAATAATTTTGAACGACAGTCAAATATTATTATTATTTTTTTAATAATCACTGATATCAATCTTTAACTTTGAGCTTCAACAACCTGGCTACGGTGGTATAAGGAGATTTCTTGAAACACTGAATTGAAATGATGCTAATGCCAAAAACATGAAATGGTCATGACAAAATGCTTAAAAATGATGATGAAATTATTTATCAAACCTTTGATCTCTCCAGCAGTTTCCTGGCCTTTTCTTCATAAACTTCTTTCTCAAAGTCATCAGCAGAGTTGAACAACTGTACAAATTCCTCTGTGACCTCTAAAGGGTTTCTGAAAATAATTGGGAACAACTTTGATTAGCGACATTTGGAGACTTACAGTATGACAGTCATTTAACAGGCTTCATTATGGTCAGTCACTACAACAGTGTGTGTTTCTTTTAATAAAACAGGAAAGTTGTGAATACAGGTGAAGAACAATACAGAAAAATGTCCTGCAGAATGAGGTTGAAAATGGCAACTCGGGTAAAGATGACGAGAATCAAATATGACTGGATAGAATAAGGTCCCAAACAGTGCCAATGGCAGCTGGAATATCTAGATGATTAAGAGGATAAAAATATCTTTTGAGAATAATACTATAAATGGTGGATATAGGACCACAAAGTTTTCATATAATATAACCAGATCTGGCCATCATTAACAGCAGTGCCTTGAGGTAAGAAACTGGAATAACAGATTATGTGTATGTTTAACTCATGGACCCCAAGTGTAGTTTCCCAATGTAAGTGGGCAGCAGGACTCAATGAATTCATTGATCACATACTGTCGTTATTATTGTAATACACCAAGCATATAATTCTGAGTGCTGGATCTCCTTTGTAATACTATATGCATTCAAATGTGGGATTTCAAAAACTAACAGGCGATGTGATGCTGCCTATAACAGAAATGTATTGATCTTATTTTGGTCTTTCAAACAAAATCAATAAATACCGCTGGGTTAAGGCTGCCTTTTTGGTCTTGATGCTAGTCAGGTAGGTCTGTTTGAGTAATCGCTCCTGAAGTTCAAGGCGCTGACTGCTGGAGATAATCCCAAACTTGTGTACAACTGGGATCTTTGCAATGGGCATGGTTGCTGCGAGATGGATTGGAATAAAAGCATGAATGACAGTATGTTTTAAAATGCATGGAGCTCGTCAAGATAGATCTCGTAGAGAGTTATAGTTTGCGGGTATGGACATATTATGACGAGTCTGAATAACTAAAAGTGCTAATAATCCAGTGTGGTCACTACATTTCTGGACTTTACTTGCAAACCTGAAATGTGTTTATGTTGACGGTCACTGAGCTGGTCTTTGCAGAGATTACAACAGAATCCACAATATTCTTAAAGTGTGCTTTGGTTAGAAATGCATGAAGGGTTAAAGGTAGGGCTGGGGTTTGTGAAGGGAAAAAAAAAACTTATATCCAGAAAATTCTTCAATATTTTTGTTTTCAGTATTAGCATAATCTCAGTTCAGGATGCTTTCTGTTCTAAAAACCATTTCCTAACGCTAACCAAATTTACCATCATTTAGATAGTCCTAAGATTTTGCCAAGATTACCTTAATATATGAGATAGGCTTATGATCAACACTTTATGCAAACATTTTCAGACATAGTTTTGGTGAGGAATAATGTGCGAGTTCCAGAGACCGTCGGCCATCTTGTCGTTATGGACGCACAGCGCAGGATGCAGATACAGTGGTATAGTCTTTAGCAGTCAAATCTATCAAGACGACTCTCATGCCAGACTGGCCCTTGCCACCAAATGTGGCGGTTTTCGGGGGATATTGGGAGAGGGGGGCGCTAAATGGCGATTTAACCTATGACAGTTGCTTCTACGTCATTTCTTTTGCATGAAATGTGGCTATAAAGTGGCAACAAAAAGAAAATGAAAATCATGCAGTGAAAGGTGACCCACCCCTTATCTTGTTCAAACACAACGAATGTCTCTCTTCTACAATGTTTATTTTGCAATATCTGAAATAATTATTTACTTTTATTACTTTTAGAGTTTGTTGGAGCGGGGTTTATATTGCTTGACGCCAGCGTTAGTATCCTATTGAGAGTTTGGAAACCTGGCAGCTTGATGCGTTGTGTTAAGAGTTGCCACTCATAATGATTTTCTACTATGGTAAGGTAAAAAAGGCTTTAAGAAACGACATTCTCCCCTACATTGAAGAAAATTGCTTTTCGTAAGTTGTTAGGAAAATCACAAAGTTAAGTGGATAAAATGTTTGGCGTTTTCTCTTATTTTCCACTACACTTGCTTCAACGTTATGAGTAAGGAACAAAAATCACCCTTACTGTAGGGGAGAAGCACATGAGCAGGGTGTCAAAACGTTCTGTTGCGCGAAAGGGTCATGCTGCACCAGGGTGTATGAAGGAAAATGATGTGACTTAGAATAAGCATCTTCTCTGGGCGACTGCGAATGAATATTGCAAAACTTCATGGCGTACAGAACACGTGTATGTTTATACAACATTTCCAAGCAAGTTGTATAACTTTCATATCATAACCTTCTATCTAGACCTCTAGTCTGGCCTACATTCTGCGTTCATGACCAAATTTGATATGTTACTATCTTACGTACGTAGACTGTTATTACTATTAATTTAATACATTTTTATACTTCACAACAGCTCCAGAAGGGTAGCATTACAGAAGCTAACCCTGTCTGCAGGCCTGTATATGTAACCCTGAATTATATTTCCACTTCCAGGCTAGAAATTGCTAACTGGTCTATTTAGAACCAATTAATTCGTATCACACTTGAGAGTTGGCTTGTTGGTGTTTTTTTTTTTTGATTAGACTAGTTAATATCTCCTCTCTGATGCCTTCCCAACCTAAAATGTAAAATAAAAGAAAAACTCAGTCTCCATTTACCCAGTGCCTTACAATATATGTTACTCATTTCTTTTATAATATGTAGATGTGTTCATAATACTATAACATTATCACAAACCAAATCCACTATACGGTTATTGTTTTAAATTCACCTCAAAGCAGCACCCTAGTCTTCCCGGCTTGAAAGCTAGGTTCTCATTTACACCTGTGTCAAGTGGGATAAAAGGAGTAAAATGTCTTTTCCAGGACACCACAACATAACTCACTTGGCCCAGGAGTTGAACCCACAACATTCTTACACTACAGTCTTCATTTTATGAGAATTACTCACAAGCTGCACAGCCATGATGCCTCTTGTAACAAAATGTTATCCTGAAGATGTAATGATACTCATAAACCACAATGTTAATCACTGACCAGATTTTTTTAAATATCAGAAGAATGTCGTATTCTCTCACTCTCATTAGTCTACTATGATTGTATTTATCAGGTTCTAGCTGCTCTCAGAGAACTTCACAGGACTAAGCGGAAAGTGTTTGAGGGTGATGATCACGCTTTGGAAAGTAAGCTGTCAACACTGAGAAATAAATGCACCACCCTAGATTTGATCTTATGGTCACCATTTAATCTTTGCTGCATGATGCTATTACCTTTCCCTTCCTGTAAATTGTTGGGTCTCACAGAAGCCTACATTTTGATTTTATACAGAAAATATCTTTTGCATATTGTAGGGTCTCCATTGATGCCAAATTTTATATTATATGTACACTGATTAATGTGTTGGTTGCTGTGATGAAGTGAAGCACATGATATGTGTTTTTCATATTTGGAGGCTAGACTTTCCCCTGCAACTGTCACAGGACTAAAATAGATAACTATTCAAAATGTGAGTTGAGACCCCCAACTAAAAGGGAAAGATAATATCTGTATTTAAAATACAGGATCTGGGAAGACCCCCAAAATATGAGGAAAAGTGTTCGAAATACATATGCATCGGTGAACAGATTTCTAATGGGTTTTTTCCTCGATGTAAAAACATCAGTCTACGGACAATGATGTTAATTGAGAAATGTTTTGAATTTTTAGCAGATAGGATTAAAAGCTGATGAATAAGAGTGCCTCAAATTTTGGGTGGCAGGATAGAAGATGAATGTTAATTGGTATTACATCATTGTTTATAATAAGTGTTCGAAATCAGCGATATCAACATAAGTCGGCAAAAGCAAAGCCTGAATATATATAGAGAGATTACATTGGTTTGGATCAATCCTTTCACTGGCAAAGTATCATCAGATCTTCCTAAGTTGTTTACACCATGTAGAAGTTTGTGACTTATTTATAGTTTAGTTCAGTTCAGTTTGGCTTTGTAATTGAATGAATATATCAAATCAACACATTTCAAGACATTCATGTGAAAAACAAGACTTTATGGTGAATATGATGACCAGAGTTCCTAAGAGAAAACGTAGTGAAGTTTTCAGTTAAAGAGAGGTAACTTTCTGAGATTTGAAATAATATACTTAACAAAAACCACATTAACAATGCTTTACCAAGAACGTACAAAGTTTGTTTATTTACAGTGACCAGACAGAGGATAAGAGAGGAGTTCAGGAAGAATGCATCAGAGACAGATCCTGTCAAGATAGAAGAGGTATGTGATGGACACAGCTATGTCCAGTTGTGAAGTAGTCTCATGTTGATTTGCATACAGGGTGAGCAGTCTCCCTTGCATACTAGATAGACTGGCAGATTGCGTACCAACTCACAAAACAAGACATGGCTGTGAATGCCTCCTCCTTACATCCACCCAAGAATAGTGTCTCTAGGCACCAGGCAGTATGTTGTCCAGATCACTCAATCGAGCAGTTCATACCTTAAATTTAAATGCCCTTTCTCCCTGCCCTCTTAAGAAGATGTAATCAAATATGTGCTGATCCCTCCTTACCTGCGCATAAACTAAAGAGCTTTGCAAAAAAAATATCTAACATACCCCTCAAAATTGATCAATTCATTGTCCAAATTTATGACAAGGGGAATGTGTCATCCCCAGCTTATTTGGTCTTGGAAGAACATTGACTAAGCTGACATACTTGTGTCTGTTTTAAGCCTTTCAATGCACTTTATATCACATGCTACTGATTCAACTCTGGCGTTTGACATGTTGGTGGGGAAACAATTCACAGCATTAGCAAAATATATGATATAAAATGATATGATGACTATATCATGATATAAAATTATTAATTTCACACATAGGCTTATTACAAAATAGTTAGGATACTCTTAATACTTAATAGTTTGATATTAAGCACAGTCATGTCTCATATGTCCAAATCTTTTGCTTCCTGTGTACTTGCTTAGTTTATCAAAATGTATTTTATTCATATCTCAGTGTTTTAAGTCATCCGGAGGCAAGTTAGAGCAAATAGACATCATCAACACCACAATCTGATGTCTGTATACCTTTACTTTCAGTCACTGACTGTAGCCTCCGATGTTGCGAGACTGCTGCGAACCACAGTGGTCCAACTCAGGCAGAAGGATGATGAAACATTTGGTAACTTTTCTTCAGTATTTGTCACTTTAGATATACATTTTCTCCTCTACAATATTTCTACTGGGAAATTATGATGATCTGTAAATAACTGAAACACTTGTTGAAATTCTTCACAATGTTTTCCAATGTTTGCCTTCTCATTACCCTTTGTTTTATCGAACAACCAAAGAAAGAAAGGAGTGTCTAGATCATATATAGTTGCCTTCATGAAGGATAGGATTGAAATATCCATTATGAGTGTCTGCCCCCCAGATACAGTCAAGTCCACCTAATTTGATCTCGGATTAATTGTATTTCTCCTAAATCGAAGGGAAATGAAGTTACATTTTTCTTTTCTTTCAAGTAGGACAGGCACGTCAAAAATAATTTTCCGTTTGTCAATACTTTTTCTCTCTAAAAATTATCTATGGTGCCCACCGAGTCAATTTTGCGAAGAAAGAGCATCGTTCTGTTACCTTGCGCGTATGTAATATGACGCAATAAGGAGAGCTAGAGTTACCGGGTTTGGCCCTTGCGTCCATAATTATTCCCCTTCCCTGATCAGCAGAAGCCTATGGCAAAAACACCGACGTCACTTACATTCCAGCAGCCACAGACACCTCTACCTGACAATGTATTATTCAGCTTTTAATTAAGGTTCTGGTATTCCAAATTTAAATGTAAAGTTTAATAGTGTAAGCCAGAAAAAGTATTCTGCACTTGTATTGCCTCAGCATGATTTCGTTTGGCATATATACTGTTCACAGAGGAATTAAAACATTCATACCAACATGCTATCACCCGCCCGCACAGCGAGCACTGGCTAGACAGCTTGGCCATGTGGCAAGAACGTATTTGACGTAAGCTTATGGCTGCCACGTGTGCAGTGGTTGTAACAATTCGGACTTTGGATAATGTAACCCTGTGGGTTGTCTGGGGCCAGCAGAGGCGTTATATCATTATGACAGACACTTGAAAGACTGTTTTATTGGAATAATAGGGTATCGTATGATTTAATATGGTCTGTAGGATGGTGCAGTCTTCCTTTCAGTAGTGAAAGTAAAAGTATCCCCATTATTCGGCCTCGGCATTGTGAGTTTCTTTTTAGTTCAAACGGACTGAGGCCGTCACTCCTGCAACTTTGCCTTCACCATTCTTCGGAACCGTATAAAATCACAGTTAACGGGCGTGAAACAAAGAAGTTAATGCCTGAGAGGGCAGGAGATTGTAGGAAGATAAGGGTGTATATTGTGCAGCAATACTCCATGACTGATTATGGGGAGGGGGGAGGTGTCGGGCTGGAGCATAGGGGTAAACATTCAATCGGTAATCACATACCCGGTGACACAGCACTATATGATGTACCCGCACAAGTGAGTAGTACAGGTTGTCTATTAAAAAACAAATAGTTTGCTAGGTGTAGACTGATGATTGCATGCTTCAGAAAGTGGGTGTCTGAGACAAAAGAAAATCTGGAGGCCCATCTATCATTCATTGCTTGCTGACCACAGGAAGACAGCACAAGGAACACTTATCTCCCATAGAGCAGAATAAAAGCAAAGAAAAACTTTTCATGATTAAGAATAAACATCAGCAGAGTAAACGGTAACAGGAGAACCCTACTGGGAAGGCGGTATCAAGCTTTGAAACACTGACTGAGATGACGGAAAACGCTGAAGGCATGCATCGAATTATCAAAATAAATGATTTATTGGAAAATCCAATTTGAGAAAGAAAGAGGGCAGAAAACCATCCATGCGAATCTTTACTAAAAAATTTGGCACTTTTTTTTTGTCTGAACTCGCCCAGACCTACCGGCGCCACAAGGTGAGTACAGCTCATGCTCAGCTCAGCAGCACAGGATTGAGAGTGGGAGGGTGGGAGAGGTTACTAGAGACAGGGACGAATGACTCAAACAGTATTGATCTAAATGATCTTTTTCAGGGCTCGCAACTTAAAAAAGAAACAAAATTAAACAGTAAGGCTGAAAGTGGGTGACCATATTGAAATTCCCCCTTGTGATGGAGATGGTGTAACCATGAATCAAAATACCATGCCAATACAAGTACTTTCCTAGTTAATATCGTAAATCAAATTCTGGTAGTTCCAATACCCTATGATGGTCTCAGCGATTTCAATTTAAGCAGACTCTACTGTATTCCTCTCTACAGGCCAGCAGGCTAGCTGAGAGGTAGAGCCTTTGCCTTATTGTGCTGAAGGACTCAGGTTCAAATCCCATTAGCAGTAAGGTTTCTTTTTGGATATTTCTCACAGTGTTTCAAGTCACCCACATGGGGTGGCCAGATAATTGTTCAAACCTCATCTCTGATATAGCTAAAACTGCTGAAAAGAGCTAATAAACTATATCTCAAAAACCCTAACAAATGTCTTTCTATAGGTCCATTCCCTTTTCATTCTTTTTTTTTTTTCTCAAGCATCACTGCAGCACTAATGTCAGAAGCCTTAAGAATAGTTATGTTTGAGGTTCTTGTTTTGAAGAAAGGTCACCAGACTTCATTTTCAGTACATGTGATTTTGCAAATAAACTAAAGGCATTCATTCATATTTGCCTGCACATCCTCTTTGAATGAAGCTGTGACATGTTTGTCAGAGTGCTGACCTTTTACACCAAAAGTTATTATATATACAGTGGAACTTGGTACACAGTGGTGAACTTTCAAGATTGAGCGTAATTACTGCATTGTTCTCAAGCTGGGACGAGGAGAATAGAGAGATTGTACCGCTGTGGCACATATATATGGTAACAAACAGACTTCTCTTTTATGATGTCACATGCCATTTTTGTCAACTGCCTGTAAACAATGAGAATGTGATTCCACCCATTTGCTCTTTCAGTCCCATTTTGAAAAGTTGAAAAGGTTATATTAATGGTAATAAAGAGGAAGAGGAGATTGGGATTAAGATTATGTTTTATAAAATTGGGACTTATTTCTTCTTTATTTTATATGGATGAAATCAACTGCCTCAATCAGACTTTTGCTGATAATGAACTCTGAACCGCAGGGTTGCAGGCCAATCTCTGTACTGGTGTGGTAAAACTTAACCCTGTAACATGAAACCCACCCTTGGTTTACACCTTTGCTCCCAATATAACAAAACAAGATAACAGCATCTTATGAATGGGTTAGAGCATGGTGGTAGTTGGAAAGGAGGAACCACTGAGTTAGTAAGACTGTCCTGTGTATCATGTACCTGCCACTCACTCTCCACAATATAAATAATATTACTTACATCAGGAACGCACTTCATCTTTTCAGCCTTCCGTGTTATGTGAGTGATGTACAAATTGTTTCCCTTGAAAAATGTTACCATGAATGCTCATTGAAGTGAATACTTTTTGTTGATCCCATAGACCTTTCTCATGGAATATTCATGAGCAAGCACGGCGTCGGATTCACTACCGGTGACCAGTACACATGGCTAGAAACTGTTGTGCTTCGCGATGCGAGGCTAGCTCTGATCGATGCAATGACCTTACGTTACACAATATTGCTTACGATGAAGCTTTCAAGTGTCTGTAAAGTGCCAATATGAGTAGGGACCCCAGAAAACTGTTTCAGGTGAATTGATATGAAACAGGGCAAACTGGCAACATAGGAATTGCAGCCACATGGTGCAAATGAATTTCTTGCCAGATAGTTTTTACCGAGTGGAGCTAAACTTATTAAAATCAATTTATGAGTGTTTCAGGACATAGGGCATGGCAATAGAGCAATTCTTTGATAATATTTCTCTTCCCCGAACTTGTGTTGCGCAATTTCACTATATAACCATATCCGAAAATGTCTGTCTCATCGCCAGATGAAGATTTCTCTCTTCCACTATATTGAAACAAAGGTAAACCGGAAGTTACCAATATCTCCTCCCCAAAAATAGCTCGAGAATCACGTGATCACCGTAGCTCATTAAGAAAGGTCTATACTGTTTACTTTCATCAGACAGCACTGTAAATCTATGGGTAGCTTTATGCAGCATGACGTCATGTAAATTTCGCTGCTCATTCATGAATAGATTTGTGTTTTTCATCCACAGAATTACGTCTGACCAAAGATACTGAACTGCCCAAAAACACAATGTTTGATCCATCCAAGGAATTGCCAGTCAAGCCGAGAAAGAAAAAGTGTTCCTCCCCTGCTGAAGCTCAAGATTCATGACAAGAGTGCACAGTTGTTACACAGCTGCCAGTTGGATGTCCATATTTACCTTCCTGTGGGGAGGGTATTTTTATAAATAGATTTAACAATATATATGGGGTACATTTCTGTGAATGAAACAAGTTTTTAAAGGCATCATCAGGCGGTTGAAATACAGCCTTTTTGGCAAGCAAAATACAATATTCACTTTAATGCTACATCTATCTCAGGTTTGAAAGCAGAAGGTCTGGAAGACGTTAATTAATATCTTGTTTCACACCTTCACCAAACACCTGAAATTGCAGTGAACAAAAACAAATTAAATTTTGTATGTCTCTGATTAACAGGAGAATTTCGTGGATTGATAACCAGTTTAATAGTCTTGAAATGGAGCAGATGTGTTTGACCTTCAAAGAAACTGGCTAGTCTTGTACTTTAATCATGTTGTGTGACCATATTTTAACCATAGGAGCATGTTGCTTCTTTATAGTACATGTATATGACGCTAAGCAATGTATGGCAGTCTAGTCTGTGACTACATTAAAATCCCTTCACTACATCATGCTTTTGAAACATTGATCTCACTGAGGTACCATTGTTTCACCAGCTTGTACGAGGTAGAATTCACAACTTATTAAATAGGATAAGATTATAATAATAATGATAGAACATTTTTATAGCGTCCACTCCCCACAGGGTGGACCCTAGGCGCTTTACAGAGCGAAGATGTACATTGACAGTCATTCTTTAAAACGTACTATTTACTAATGGACAATACGGAATTCACCTTAATTCACCATAGTCTCATCCACACATAATATCACATCCTAATTCAGCATAGGCAGGGCTGGGCATGAATTATAAATCAAAATATTTATTGAACAAGTGTATTTTCAACTTTGATTTAAATCTGTCAAGGCTGTCCAGTGATCTTAATTCGTCAGGGAGGGAATTCCAAATAGATGGACCTGAAAATATGAATGCTCGCTTCCCACACTTCTTCAGGTGTGCATGTGGTATTGTTATTAGATTTGAATTAAATGATCTTAGTCTTCTTGATGGGGTGTAAGTACAAGAAGGTCAGTAACATATGATGGAAAATTACTGTTTAGGCCTCGAAAGCCACACAAAGCCAAATTTATACTAAATTCTGGCTTTTACGGGCAACCAATGAAGTACTTTTAATAAAGGTGTTACATGTTGCCGCATTGACTTTTTGAGCACTAGCCTTGCAGCGTTGTTCTGAATACTCTGGAGTTTAGACATTTTCTTATCAGGAAGTTGGCCAAAAGGGAGTTGCGATAATCTAACCGAGACAGGATAAAAACTGAAAAGAGCATTTTCATTGCCCCTGTGTCCAAGTGAGATCATAACTGGCTGATTCTTCTCAATTCGAGACACATCACTTTGCACAGGTGGTTCAACTGGGGTTCCATTGACAGTGCATTGTCCAATTATACACCAAAATTTTTAGCTTTATATGAAAAATCAACTCTGCCACTGCCTATTTGAATGTGATCTTCATCAAGAGAACTTATCTTAGCTCCAGTGGAACATGGAATGATTGCAGTTTTATCATCATTCATTTTTAGCATGTTTGTTGTCATCCAAAGCTTTACAGCTTCTATACATCTTTGTACATCTGCATTAATGGTGTTATCTGACTTGGTAATGCTGATGTGTATAGCTGGGTGTCATCAGCATACATGTGGTATTGCATGAGATGTTGTTTAATGATACCTCCAAGTGGCTGGGTGTATATTGTGTACAGAACAGGCCTGAGGACAGATCCTTGGGGGACACCGAAATCTAGTGAATACTAGCTAGAGTGAATACCTACGATGGTCACAAAATTATGTCTGACAGTATTCAAGAATGCGATGTCTTGAACCTTCTGGTACATCTAAGACAAGAGAGGGATGAATGTGCATGTCATAGTTAGCAAAGAGGGTGAGATAACATGAAAGAAATTTGCACTGTTCAGAAACTCTGCCAGGTGGCTACAAGATTTTTCAGAATCATCTTCATTGTTGTAATTGTTATTATTATAGGTGTTATTAGTTTGTTGTTGTTTTTGTCATCATCCTGTGAAATTAATCTGGAATTGTTCAAGTCAGCATCATAATCACCATTGTCCACGCCCTCTGTATAGAATGTATTTTGTTTTGATTGCTCGGTTTACATATTATGATATTCATAAAAATTGTCCACAAATGCTGTAACAGAATTGAAGAGAGCAAAGCAGGACAACTGGCCCTATTAAAATGCTGATTTAGTTATCATCATTTAGTTTGTTTTGTCTTTAGTCTGCATCTCCTCCCGCCTCCATACATCTTGTAAAAACCTGTGCCGTACATTATCGATGTGAATGAAAACAGCTTGTGACAGAACGTGAATAATCATTTCATTAATTACCCTTGCAGTGGCAATAACTATTAATTTATGGAAACACAATGAGTCCTGTTCATACCATCTTTCAGGCCATGTCCATTTTATAGTGTTTTGTATTACATGTATATTTCTGGGCAAGGCTGGACCAGTGAATAAATGACCACCTTAACCAGGGGACAATTTAAAAAGCCAGCTGCATTCAATGAAAATATGATGCACATTAGTTCCAGCCAGTAACGGTCATTGGTGCAGTATAAGTGCACAAACACAGTTCTTTTGATTTTAATTAAATTTAAACATCAAATTTTGCTTTCATCTTCAACCAGCAGTAACTAGTCTAGTATAACACTCAGTTTGTCAGCCATATTGAGTTCAATTCATTTTCATCTCAGTTTCAGATTACATTCCTCACCAACGGACTTTAAATGTTGTATATATAGACTATATTCTAGAAATGGCGTCCTTGACGCAACCAAAGTGAACCACGTGGTACAATTAGTGGATGTTCATTTTGCCCTCCTCTTATCAGTTTTCTGAGACAAGAACAAAGCAAACTGAATTCGAAACCACTGTGTTAGATGCCTTTTCATATCAATTTTAACCATTTTATATGGTACAGGAACAGCATGTCTTTAAGAAGAGGTGACTTTGTTGAATCTTCTCCCACTTGTAAGATTTATCAAGAATTTGTGCAGTGAACAACTGTGAATTTCTCTCTGAGTATAAGTGGAAGAAAGTGTCAATAAAATGAATGTGTATTTGTGGGAGGACAGTTAGTAGAGCTGGCTGTGAAGTAAGAGTGAAGCAATTTAAACTAAGGCCATCCTGGTCAGCATGCACCCTGCTAACATAGGAAGGTCAGACAACAGTGGGAAGCAACAGTGAGGCATTAATATAAACCCTTGACGTATTTGAATGCGACTTTCCATTTTTCATGCCTCTTGCACATGAAAATCCTTGTCTTTACTGAATCTTTCACAGTTGCAAACTTCAGATTGTTTATGGCAGAGAGACAGAGACCATCAAGTGGCGGCAATAAATTCTGAGAAAAGAAGAAGATAGAGAGAAGGAGACTAGAGGGAGGGAATTGCTGGTCGCTTGCAGCTTTACCTATGCGTTAATTAGATGACACATTATTTTGTTGTTTCAAGCCTGATAAGACATGATTACTTTACCAGTGTCTTTCCTCATAAGCACAGACATGATTACTTTACCAGTGTCTTTCCTCATAAGCACACAATTACTGAGCTCGGGTTCATCCAAGTTTCCTGTGGTGAGTAAATGATTACACAACCTAGGCTATCTGGGTCTTTTCTGCGAGATTACTAGACCCGGGTTCTTCATAAGTAATCTCGGTTCCAGTCGGGGACTGGGTACCCCATTACTTTTTGCTCGGGCGTACCTGAGAGCTTTCCCTGCATTTGCCCTAGAGATCTGGTCAGTCAGATTGTCCACAGCTATATGAAGGCTGTTTCACTGTAAATAGGAAACTCTTACTTGGAGAGCGAGGCAACAGAAGATCTTCAGAGAAAGATACACCCGTCTAACAAGTGTTTCGGCCCTTTGACTTCCTGACACTCTAAAGGGGCTTGGCCACACTTGGATCATGACTCCCATGTGTCCTTCTGTTGATTTTTATTCCGCCTCGGGAGGGATTTGAACCCGCAACCTCGAGTTTCTTAATTCCTTGCTTCATTTCATCTTTGCCACCATGAAGCTATAGTGGAAGTTGCATTTTAGGTTTATTTAAACTTACTGTGCAACTTTCCACTGTTCACTACGCTTGGTCCATATCCATGCTGACTCTTTTCCACAGTCTCTGCCAGATCTTTCAGAGTACGTAGTAGAGCCCGTCCTCGTATTCCGAGCAACTTGAGTAGGTCGAAGACCGAGGTGCTCACCATACTCCTTGCCCCTCCTTCCACAGCCATTATTCTAGCCGTTATTCCTGCTTTTCTTAGTTCAAGAACAAGGTCACTGTACTTGGAAGTATTGTACTCATGCTGCTCGTCCATCCTGGACTCAAACAGCACTATCAGCTCAATCAGCAGCATCTGCTTTGAGCTTGCTGAATGCACGACGATGTCTGGTCTCATATTGGTTGTTTGGATTGCCTCAGGGTAAGTCTGACAGCCCGGCAAATCTACTGCTATTTCCCAGTCGTTTGTACTATCCAACACTATTGCCACCGGAGTGCTGGCAGATTTGATGGCGGACTTACTGCTGGTTGCTTGTCCTGCGCGGAGGAAGTACCTTGGGACAAACTTGGCTATTTCTCTCTTATTTGCCTCTTGTCTGGCCTTGTCGACGGCCTCTGCTAATACCCGCAGGACTCTATTGCGGTGCCATGTGTACCGCCCTTGTGCTAGTGCCACTTTGCAACCCGATATCACATGTATCAACGTTTGCTCTCCATTGCAGAGTGGGCAGTTAGCATGTGTGGTCTTTCCCCATTTCTTGAGGTTTGCGCCAGTGGGTAAGAGGTCGTACACTGATCTGATGATGAAGCTTAATCACAGTGGTGCCATTTGCCGTATGTCTTTCCAGGTCAGAGATCTTTGCAGCACATTCTCCCATGTCGTCCATTGTCCTTGCTGGACCTGTTGCACTGCTTTCTGGACTCGTGTCTCATCCTCTGTATCTCTGATTTCTCGGATGACCAATGTTTCTTCGCTCCTTCTGGTTTGCCCTGGACCACCATTTAATGTCACCATGTCCAAATCCTCTTCTGTTGGTTTGTGTATGGCCGATGACCTCTTTCAGCTGTAGTGCTTCCTTTGCCGCGTCGACTGCTGCAGCGACTTTTCACTTCCTTCCAGTCTTCAGCGTGGGTTGGAAGACCGAACCGATGAGTCTGATGATTCCTGTATCTTTTAAATGAAACATAGGGAAGCTGCAGTTTATACTCATTTTTCAATCAGTTTTTACTGATTTTTCATTCACAGTGTCACAACACAAATTCTTGTCTTGTGGTTTTGGCAATCAGCAGAAATGCTGGACATTTTCTGAGAACTGTAAGTCAAATTTACCAAACAGACATATTAACAAGCAAATGCATGTAAAGAATGACAATGGAACTGCCATGAAAAAGGGATGCTTATTATGTTGATGAAGTCCAAAACTTTTTCCAACAGCTGTTGCCATTTCTGGAGTTTTGTGCCTGGTCTCTAAAGATGAACTTGTGTTACTGCAACTAGACTACATACTTTTTTCCTGTACCACAGTAGTGATTGGAGCGTGAAAATAATTTGTTGAAGGCCTGAATCTGGAGAATAAATCTGAGACATTGGTCCAGCAAGTCATCCATTTCATATTGCAAAGTGACAATCAACAGCTAAAAAACAGAATCAGATTTAAATACATGCACGTGGATAACAACAGGTGGAAAATGTCTCTCAGTCTCACAAGGAAAAAATGGCAGAACAGACCAGGCAAAAAAAAAAAAATTCCAGAAAAGGAAGAGCATCTTGTCGTAAGACATGTAGTATATAATGAGTTGTCCTACATGGCTGTCAACTTTGGACTACCAGCAAATAATAGAAGTCGCTAGGAACTGTAGCAATTTTTTTTTGGGAGGGGGGGGATGGTGGAGAGGGAGGGGAGTAAGAGGAATTTTCAAACTGTGGACACACCCCAGAAAAAAAAGATGAATTCATGGTTAATCAGCCTGTTGTACCCTTTATTTCGTTGTAAACACCATGCCAGGACACAACTCGGTCAAAACCAAATATAGGATATAGGTCTCACTCGGGGGGAAAAAAAATTAAAATGGTGTATAGTGGGCGGTGCGGTAAAACACAGGGCGGGCGACGCAGACGATCCCGTAGATGAAAGTTGAAGACGGCAAATCGTGAAGAAAACATTACTTACAATCGTTAGGAAAGAGAAACAACGTCACAGGCATAGGACATGTAAGACACTTCACATGGCTTTCCCCGCTCGATTCACATGTAAATTTTAATGAAAATCTGGCTTTAGAGCTGGGGCAGACCAGGGCTTTGCACTGAGGGCAACTAGCAGCGACGTCGTTATGTATTTCATTTGAAATACTATGTATAGATCTACATGTGTGATTTGTACTATTCTATGTGTATTTAATGGAACAGATGCAGAGATTACATGGCATTGTCATGTAAGATTTTTTTTTTTGTAGTGTAAAGAAGATTGCGGTGTTGCTAATAATCGGAAAACTAAATGTCAGCCGAAGCAAGGGAAGAAAAAGACTTCTTTTGTTTTAATTTATTTAATATCTGGATGGACTAGCAAGCTGAATTGGTTAAACAACACAGGAGAACGGTTGAGGTGAAGAGTACCGGTAGACAGACACACTTCTTGAAGGTCCATGATAACGAGGCCAGTTTGCCTGACACCTAAAGAGGAAGAAGGAGAGCGGTTTGAAGTCTGTCTGACACCTACAGAGGAAGAAGGAGAGCGGTCTGACTCAAGTTTGAGTAAGACAGGTGATCTCGTAGCTGAAGTCAAACACAGCTTGGTACTGGTAGGCCTAATCAGCAATCCAAGGTAAATTTAACCCAAAGAAAACATTTCCTCTTTGGATTCTCGAATGAATGCAGCATTTGTTTGTCGTTGTGTGTGTTCGTTCGTTCGTTCTTTTGCTTCTATTCAGTGAAAACGCGCCAGATGCCCGCCCCTGTCTGCCCTTACAATGGACATAAAATGAGCTTCAACCACCATTCCAGTGAAATGATCCAGTATTTACCTTGAAGATGAAGTGTGGGGGAAAGAAGCGGTCCTTAGCTCAATGTAAAGTAGACAACAGAGCCGTTTCAACCCTCTCTACGGTATTAGCTGATTTGTCGATAATCTTGTACAGCGTTTGTCCTTTTCTGTTTACATTAAAATGAATCATGTTTGGGCACAAGAAAACGTGGTTTAGGTGACATTACACAGGTAGGCTTTCATTATCGAAAGGGTGGGGGAGGGGGGAGGCATGCTATTCAGAAAATTCCTTCATCAGTGGCATCCGCTCAGTTACCCGCGTATGTATAAATTATTAGACACGATGACACTGATGTTGCCACTTGAACAGTAATCCGTTTAAACGTTAACACCTTCAACAAAGGTCCAACAGCCCATCGTCTACTTCCCCTGCCTATCTGGAACAGCGAGTAACTCCGAACTTTCAAGTTGAAATTGCTGGATTTAGAAAAGCTGCTACAGTGGCCATTATACTAATTTATAGTATACTAATATTTATATACTGTTGCCCTCTCTTCAACGGTCTAACAATAACTAAATTTATAATCTGTTGTCATCGTGTGATTATTATTCTCTTCATCATAGAACCCAAGATTAGAAGACACATAACGACACTGCGATCAGACATGACGTATTGACAAATAAATCAACAGTCAGGTTCAAAGTGAAGAGAGGCAAAACATGGTCCCAGGACAGGCACATTAGCTACCATAAGCATTCTCATTGGTAGCGTTTGCTCTGTCCTCTTGCCAAGCAGTTTGAAGACATTATCAAGACATCGAGATCTTATCAGTAGTCTTCCCTCGGACGTCCCAAATTTGTAAACAGCTATGAAACTTTGTAAATCCTGAATAATGGTATTCTGCAAAAATAATTTTTAAACAGCCCAGCTGTTAACGTAGCCTACGTTAGCAGTACACTCCAAGAGCGACCAGATTATTATTTATTCCCACTGAGCAGAATAACGATTATTTACTGAGCTCCTGTCAATAACGTTCGTAATCTTAATACATTTTTATGAATAATTATTGTCATCTGGTCACTAATCATTCCAGAGCAAAAATGTACCAGGCAAATTCCAGCAGTTTCTATTCAGCCATAATATAATAACTATTATTTACTGAGCTTCTGTCAATAACGTTTGTAATTTTAATACATTTTTATGTTTAATTATTGTCACCCCGTCACTAATCATTCCAGAGCAAAAATGTACCAGGCAAATTCCAGCAGTTTCTATTCAGTCATAATATACATACTCGTGTTCTAGGACTAGGAGCGGCAAGGGCAAGAGGTTGCTGCTGCGCTTGCTGGTGGTAGCGATTGAAGCCATAGCGATGACAATGCTTGTGATGATGGTTTAGTAGGATAAGAAAGTCGGAATGTAGGAGACCAAGCGAAAAAACAAAAATTATAAAATATAGGTCTAGATTTTATCGGGAACGTGCTAGACCTAGTCGTTACAAGTATTTTGTGTGCATTGGCATACATCATATTCCGCGTTGGCCATGAAAACCAAACGTGGCAATATCAGCGATTTTGCATCTGGCCATCCCGCTTGGAGGTCAAAAAACAACTTCCGTCATGCGCACTGACGGCTATTTCTGTGCTATGGCTTTCACATGTGGTAAGTGATCAACAGTAATTTCATAATTCATATTTTAACAGAATATTTAAGCATTAGCAAACATTTTGCTGCACCCAGAATGTGTGAAATAAAATAAGCATTGAATGCCATTGCATTAGGTCACCGCCAATTTTTACTTATACGTTTAATGAAGGAAGGTTAATTCTGTATACGTCGCATTGTCAGCAAACGCAACGAGGCACAGCTGCAATCTTGCAGACCGGACAAGAGGTCATCAGTAATTCTGAGATTTAACAGCCTTGTTTTCATTTCTTGCAATCAGGTTTTCCCTGTCAACATTCCATAACCATTCTTATAAGTAATTAAACAGAGATAAGGCTATTTCACATTCAGATCAGTATCCAGCTGTTGTTGACAAGGGCTTCACCCTCTTGACCACATGTCCCTGAAAACAGTGAAAAGTGAAATGATTGTTCTATAATTGTATAAACTATCTAGATCTAGTCTAGGTCTAGATCTAGTCTAATTAGTCTAGATATCTAGCCCTTTAGTCTCGGGTCCAGTCTTATATTAAGTAAAAGTTGTGCCAAATATTTGTTTGGTCATACTTGTCATACAATAAAAAAAAATTATTAGACCTGTTCTTTGTTAAGTTATTTGAATGATGATAGTCCGAAGTCCTAGACTTAGTTTTAAGTCAGGTTACGAGTGATGAAGTCATTGAAGTAGACTAGTCAAGTTACTGGGCAGGACAGGTGCCAGGCTAGTTATGTTTTGCTGCAACTAATTTAGAGACTATAACTATTATTATGACATCAATTCTAAATCTAGTAGACCTTACTTCCTTGATATAATAGGCCTAACTGTTATATGTTGAAGGACAGCACCGCAGCGATAATAATACAGTTCATTTAGTCATAGACAGGTCATGGACTAGATCGATATTTCGACTAAATCGGTGCTGTTGTGAGAGAAAGCCGGCCTAACATTTAATTAATAAGCCTAACTAACAAATTTGTTTGTCTCCTCCATATGTTCTCTCCAATTCTAATGACTTTAGCATGGTATTTTGGTAGAGCCTGTTTTTGTGTTCTAGTCAGGCTAGTGCCCTCTTATTCTTAAGGTAACAAATTGGTGCATTTCAATTCATATGAGTTACATTAAATTCTTTAACTTTAGTTAAGTGTGATTTGTGTGATTTTAAAATATTTTTACTCCCACTGATCGCAAAATAAATTTGGGGACAAATTCATTTCGTTATTACATTATCATTACAATTTTACTTCACTCTCATATTAGTTTTAACTTAAATTTAAATAATAAATCCCTTTTAAAGTTGTATAGCATGACAAAATAGTAATCTTTCAATACATTAATCTGTAGCACTACTCTTTAGTTCATTTTAGTCATTATCACTAAATCCACAAGTGGAAAAATATTCTTTTGTTGTACAATTTTTAGATGCTGAGAAAATAAATATGTGACACATCAGCATGTGAGTGCAGCATTTAGTGAAATTTGCATAAAAGACAAGAGAGAGGAGAAAAAGGTAAAAACTGCAACAGGAACATGGAAGACTCAATTGTCAAACCATGCAAAGTGATCAGAGATTTCAGGGAGGCTTGATTGAATGTGGTCAGAGATGGAAATGTAGTTTTAAACTTGATTTGCTATATCTTGTAATGCAAGAGTACCTGGTCACTTCACTTGACTATACCATGTTGTTACATAACTGGCTGACTGCTTTGACAAAGGCTGAGCTAGTCCAATCAGTGCTTCTCTACATTAAGTGAGGGATGTTGAGATATCTATGTTGGTCATAGAGAGTAGTTTGAGCTACTAGACCTGGCTCCTAGATCAAAAGGGTTATATTTTATGGAAACATCAAAAGGACAATCAGTTACAGTCTATAGTTTATATTGGTCGAACAGTTTGTGTGGTGCAGCAAGATCTGTGTCTAAGAAGAAACGTGGACAGTATAAAGTTTAAAGGTTTGGGGTTTTCATGTTTTGAAGATATTTAAAAAAAAAAAAAGGTTTTTAACAGTAGACTCTAGTAGTGTTAGACATTTGTGATTACTGAAACACCCTTGTTGATTGTGTGACCATGTGTCAGCCTTCTTCTTGTTTCACCTTGCAGATTGCCATTTTCCTGACTGTAAAACTGTACGAGTTTGACACAAGTATTACCTTCAATGTTTTCTCCAGACTGAATGATCATTTGAATGCAATTCGTCCCTTCAATTTCAAGATCACCTTCAAAGATTTATTGAATGGGCACCAATCACCCCTTATTTTCTGTGCAGAAACTGAGAAGAAATTGCAGAAAATTTAAGATTCCTCCAAAAATTTACAAATTCCCTGCTCTAATTTATGATTTGGGGTGGGGGTGGTGGTGTCAAGTTGCCTCCATCTCATAATGGCCCAGTGTTTTCTTTCTTCAGACCACATGATTGCACAATTCATCCTATAAATTTTTACATTTCAACACCCCAACC
>JAWQUT010000194.1:638620-649488 GCA_033807755.1 Ellobium chinense
TTTTAATTTTTTTTTTTTTTTTTGGGGGGGGGGGGGGGGTCAGTATCTACCATCCACTCATTCATACATCTCACCAGTCATTTTATTATGGACACATCACATTAGGTATCAAGGGTCTGCTAAGGTGCGATTTTGCTAGTGTCAAGATAACAGGGTACCTTTGATCAAACTGTATGCCTCATGATCATATTTGCTTTATTAATGCATTCATGGTTGATTGCACAATATTTAATGTCCCACAGAGTGATAGCACTATTCAAAGACTAATCTGTTAATACTATAAGTATTTTATAAGAAAAGGGAAAATATTCCATCTCTTAGCTAGTTATAGCTGTGGAGAAGTACAAGTACCTTGTCAGTGAAGAACTGTGTTAGTGGCGGTCAGTATCAGATCAAGTCATTACAGTGGCCAGGCATTTGATGTACTAGATGGTAGCTGTGCTGAAATGAGAAAAAACTAATCAACCACATTAAGTGCTAGTAACATAACTTTTTATTAATAGTACATTGTGAATTAATTAGTGATGTGGTCCTAGAGGAGGAGGATGAAGTGAGCAGAGTTATCATAGTTTTCATTAGCAATAGCACTGTTATGGTCATTATTAGGCTGGTGGTTGACTGGTGTACCAGCATAAAATAACGTCCCTGACTTCCTCTGTCTTTCTTTTCCCTTGGGACCTTATTATGGAAGTAACTTCAAATCTAGGATATTGCTTCAGTTTAATACACACCCATCTATTGTTGCTAGTAAAATGGAGGGTTGCATATGTTTGTGTCACATATATCCCATCCAAGCACTAGACTGGCTCTAGATATCCTGATATATTGTCTGTGAAATTTGCCAGAATTAAGGGGTCGACAAGAATGCAGTGCAGTCCTGGGTGCGAAAATGCAATTCTGTCTGGAGGAGATCCAATGAAATTATTACAGAGTGCTAGTGACATTCTCATAAGTTACTGAGTGACAATCCTTCTTGTTAGAATCCTCATCACACATATAATGGAATCCTGATAACATCATAACACACCCACCCTTTCTCTCAAGTGTTTGATGGTGTATCATCGGAAGGGTGTGTTATCCCAAGTGCTGTTAATGAGGAACTTTTCAGACTGTTGAGTGGGAGCCTGTTAAGAATGGGGTTTGTGTGAATTGAGTCTCATCGACTATAATATAAACTTTTACCAAAACATTTGACTGCGCTTAATGTCCAGCCCTTTGTAGAGCATAGAAACAAGTTGTGATTAAAAGGAGTTGCAGTAGGAGGTTGTGGTTTTGAGCATGGCCCTGTATTGTGCTTTTATTGACCCAGAACTCAGGCAAATTTGGTAGAGACACTCCCACCCACAGCCTGGGGTAGGATTAGAAGCAGAGGTAGGGGTGGCATTAAGGAAGAAAAATAAAACTCAGAATAGTCCCTCTCAGACAGATAGACAGTATTATTGTCTAGGATAGTCCCTCTCCGATATTATTGTCTAGGAGTTCTGGTTGTTTAGTATCAAATTTATGTTGCAGAAATTGGGAGAACGATTTCTGAATGCAATAAAATTTATTGTATTACCAAATGCTTAGTAGTTGCAGGTCAATTTCAGTTGTTTTATGTGTGGCAGATCATATATTTTCTGTAGTGTAAAATTGTTCTTAAATGGTCAGTGCTATTTCCATTACACTGATCTGATCCCTGTGCCAGTTCAAGTGATTATTCTAAGGCCAGATTAAAACAGGCACAAAGCTTTTGTCGCCTAATAAAAGTACAAATATTAAATTGATTACCTTATCATACAGTACCAACAACTTAATGACATCAAAAAGGACCGTAATCCTCATGCTGACTAGTTGCAAAACTCGTACTCAAACTACATGAAAATCAGAAACTCTGTAATGGAAATCAGTCAGCTAAGAGTGAAGAGCCACAGTAGCACAGAAGCCTTACAGCCGTGCACCGCATGAGATGGGTTTGTTTTTCATTAGCACTATCCTGACTACTGGAAGAATGCATTTTAAATGGAAGGTTTTAATTACTGTGTACACCAGCTTCGAAGCCGGTAAATATGTGAAGTATAACGCAGCGAAAACACACATTACCTGAGATCAAGACCAGCTGTTGATTGGTGAAAGTAGGGCAGGATCCAGCTGTCTTTTGTTGACGTCAGGTATTTTCATAAGCAGGCAAGGTTTTAATGGTAGAATTTTTAAGATTAAATGGACATTCCTAATATCAGTCACGCCATTTATATTTCATGTAGGGTATGTCCATGACATGGTTTGTATTGAATTAGACCAGACCTTCAGTTAAATGTCAAACATAGGATAATGCCATGTGATCAAGCTGTTTTCCAGTCCATGTTTTTATTTATCAACACCAGGGTTTCTATCACTCTGCAAGTCATCATGAAAGCCTGTGTGAACTGGCATAGTCTATCTCTTAGTCTTCTAAACCTATTTCCATCATCTAAAGCTATGTGTGAAAACAGTATGACCACAGTTGGGCGCACACATAGGGCTATGAACATGATGAAATCTCAGTATTAAGTACTTATATTTAATGAATGCACTGGTTATTGCATGCATGATATTTGCATAGATAGAGTCAGCATCTTTCTATCATTTCATTATTCAGGTAAACCTCAATATTACGTGTTTCTCAGTAAAAAGTATAATTTTTCCATACACCAAAAGCACACTTATGATCAAGGTTCCACTGTAAATGCAATGCACTGTACTTCATTACAAAGAAATGTACATATTTTGATTATCTTTCAGACATATGTATTCATTTTCAAATGTGGTCTGGTGTTTGAGGACATTTCTTGACAAGGGAAAAAAAAAGTAAATGATAGAATGCTCTCAGATGTCATTATCAGCTGTTAGTATTGTTGTATGCCAGATTGTCTCAAATGAAAAAGCCAAACCATTACAGTATTTGCTTTGTAATAACCCTTAAAAAGTCCCTAAAACTGAGATTTTGGTTGTCTGTGTCTTAAGAACATTTGCCGGTCATCAGTAGTAATAAGAGAGATGGCACAAGTCAGAATGTTCCTTATCAATTTGGTAGAGCTATCTTTGACCTAGAGATGCAGTTTTACTTTTCAAAGATGTGGCTGAGGAATCTTTTTTTTTTTGAAACAAGACTATTCACCCATTCTGTGAGACTGTCTTGACTGAGTAGTAGACAGTGTCGGGCATTCTGGCATTCTAGCATTCTAGCAGTACTGATTTGAAAAAAAAACAACAAAAGAGAATAAATGGGGGGGGGAAGAGACAGACACACACAGAGAGAGAGAGAGAGAGAGAGAGAGAAAGAAATGAATTGCACCCTCAATGAGTTGTGTGACAGTCATTTATACAATAGGGCACATTTGCCTGAGCACTTTCTATTCCACCAGTGATGACAAATAGAGGACACAGGCCATCAGTGCAAGAATTTTAAAAGACTCTTGATTGTTACTTTGGCTTATTCAGAACAGACTTTGTTTTCTTAATTTGTACCTTGTTAATTATCGGATGTGTCAAACTGAATTGTCATACAGTGAAACCTGCATATAGATCCACATTTTGTTCCTCATAAAAACAGTTATCTTAACCATGAGGTTGCCTAATGTAACTTGATTTTTAGAGTTTAGAATGGAAAGAAGTCCTTTTCTCTTTGGGTTCAAAGGTAACCTAATTTTTTTTTGCAGGCCTGGAGCACATTAAATAGTCTACTGTATAGTCAGGCAAAAGAAAAAAAAAATTAAAAAACATAAGTTCAGCTGTGAAACTCTGGAATAACCTTTACAAAGTTTCAGATTAGTTAGTAGTGTTTGCCATCTGTAGTGTGTTCTTCATAATCTGTATGTGGGATATGAGGAAGGGTGGTTTGATCACATGACACAGGTGGTCACTGTATAAAGAGAAATTATAATCAGTCATCCTTGAACCTGATAGCCTCAGCAACATACAGGTGATGGTCAGACGTAGGTTGTGTTCTTATGTAATACACAAACCTTTTGCAAGCTTGTCTTTAACTGTATACTATAAAGCCTGCTGGGCATACAGAGTGTGTCAGGAGAAATGAGGCAACAGTGAACAGCTGCAATACTGGGAGGTAGTTGCATTGAGCGGAATTGGTTGCAAAAAAATCTTTGTTGGTAGGCCATTAAGAAGCGTTATAAGGCAGGAGCGTTATTGATTACCATAGAATTGTGGCCCATACTGGGCCCTAGACCATGCTTTAATGGTATGCATTCTTTCAACAAAGCCCAGGTTTAATGGGGTTTTGATGAATAAGGAAAGGCTGACTTTACACCACAGAATGGGTCCAAAGTACCTTTAGTAAACCTATCCCTAAGTGACTGAATGCTGAAATCATAGTAAAATTCACAGTAAACAATCAGAGGGTAATTTCATGAAATAGGCCTGGGCATTGCCTCAGTCGCTCATTTCTGTTACTAGTGACCTCATTGTGGCTTTCTTTTCCATCTTTGGGCCAGCCCAGCACCAAGGCACCATTTATCACTATTATAATGCACTGTGTTAAAAGTATGAGTGAGCACTATTGTCCTCAAGTGGGCTTTTATGGAAAGTTGTTGCCCTCAGGCATCACAGTAGATTTGAATGAAAACCATGTATGGAGGTAAGAATTATAGATATGGAATTTTTGTTGTTGGCAGAGAAGTTTACTGTAAACAAACTAAACCCACGCAAAAATTTGGGTATTATCCCAAACAAACACATAGAACACCAAATTTGACGACAAAACGTCACACTGTAATGCTGAGTATTCTTTGCCATCTTCTGACAAAAATGGGCCTTCTGGGGTTGGCTTAACCAGTCAGAACACAGCCTGAGGGGCCCCAATCTGATGTAAAAACTTGATGCAAGGTACAGTGAGATGTACCTTAAAATTATGATAAAATACTCCGATGTACAGAGAGAGAGCATAGCTTGTTGATTTTGTTTGACCAAAGTCTAGATGGAAATGTGTCTTTATTCACCCTTAAAGGATCCTATGGCCGCCTGTGAAAAGTGAGGAGGTAAGAAAGGCACACGCTCAGTCCATCTTGATATCTAGAGATGTTCACCAGCTGACCCAATATATTGTAACTTGTCATGATTCACCAGCCTCAGTTTCATCCAGAATATTCCTGTCAGCTGTCTGACCTTACCATTGGTGAAGTCTGTGTGTCTTTGAAGTTTAGATTATAGGCTGCTCAGTTAGTTTAGTGCAGCTCTAACTGAGTCAGAGATGATGGAGTAACAATGCAGCTTTGGTTCCTTCAGTTCTCATCCTGGAAGAGCCTTGTGATGTTCATGATTCTATGGTTTTGTGAATAATGGAAAGGTTTTGCGTACACTGAAGTTCTACTTGCGCTCTGGAATGTTACACCAATTGATCTGCATCTTGCAGATGTGGAATCTTTAGCATCTTCAAGGAAAGTCTGTTGTTATTTTATTGTAATGTCATGATGCTGGATTCTCATTTAGAAAAATGTATGTCATCACCCCAATTTTACAAGTGTCATGTGTCCATTTGGTCTCTAGTGCTTGGGATTTTCCTAAGGCTATTGGGTTAATACCAGAGGCAGGACAATATCTAGTAACTCTAAGTGACCCTTACTCTTGCCAAACTCACTCTCGTTTATCACAGCATAAGCATAAGCACATTGGGAGAATCCTAGGATTACACCTGTGCAACACTTGTATTATAGGGTGGTAGGTTGTATATGATTGATGAGAGAAATTATACTCTGGTCAGTAAAAAACAAGCAAGATGATGAAGAGAAGCCTTGTCTTTATTTCTGCCCTGTTGCATTCAGCCTAAAATATGTAGCCAAACTGGAATTCTCATTTTGTTGCATGGCATAGCCAACCGGAGTCTGTACACATCACTTGTATCGTGGTTTTTCTTGAACAGCATGGGATTTCAGTGCTTTGATTCTGTCAAGACTGTTGAACAAAATTTTTTTTTTTTTTCTGTTGTTTCCAGATCCCAGCAAGGAGGCCAAACCACCAGAAAATGCCTCGAATGAACCGTTGCAGAATAAGGTAAGACAGACTTCAGGATTAGGATTTATTATTAATCTGTATAAGAGATAATAGTTGAGCAATTTTGTTGTCAAAAGCAGTTATAAGAGCTGGGTCTTTTGCCAGGAAGATTCAGTTCTTGAATACCCATGTGAAATGTCATGGGCCTACGTTAATACTTGCTTAATAAAGAAAAAAATTATTTCATGATCCTGTTCACAGTCTGTTATTTGTACAGAATATTACTTCTGCTTGTGATCTGCTTTGTTTTGCTGTTTTGTTATCTTTTTTTAATGCCTTTCTGCGGTTCCTGTGATGTGAATTGCTAATTGCAGAAAGGAAGAATTAAAACTTGTCTTTTTTTTGTGTATGTGGGTATGATGGGGATTACCACTGCAGTGACTGTACTATTATGTCTTTCTCAGGACATCAGCCCAGCCCTGGCAGATGACAACTGGCCAGCACTTCATGAAGTGAAGGTCACAGAGGTAAGCTGCTAAACTGCATGGTTCTAAGAGAAAATCAGTTGCGATTTAGCTTTTGTCATAATCAGCAGTATTGACAGGAGCAATTTTAGTTTGAAGCTTCTTGTCATGTTGTCTCTAGAGTAGTATGAAAGTCAGAACTAAGATCAGTTTTCATGTAGATAGTTAGATAATGAAGACTTAGCAGAAAAATTGTGTAGATGTAAGAAATGGTGCAAATTTTGTGACTGGTAATCTTAATATATTATCATAGCTTCTATTTTAAGAGAGTATAAGCAGATAATGAGTTAGTAGGTAAGAAGTTTTGTATTATTTGTTGCAGTGGATGGTTCAGTGACAACAGACTTCTCTGTTTTCTTTTTTCTTTATGACTTGATCCTTGGACCACAAGTGCTTGGAATCAGGTCTATGAGCATCAACTTCATATAGCTGATTAAGTTGTTAAGAGCTTTGAAATTGGTCACAGAGCTTTGTAGCAGACCTAGGTCTTTCTAAACATTAAAAGTAAGCAAGTCACACGCACCAAATATGTTCCAGCAAAATCAAGGCATGCCTCAGAAAGCTGCCAAATCTCCTAAGGTGAAGGGCAACTCAGCAGCCCCAGTCTCCCAGCCAGGCATGGCACCACCCACACCCTCAGGGACAGCGTCGTCACCAGCAGTTAACAACAGCGACATCCAGCCACCAGGAGAGGGCAGCAGCATCAGCAAGCCTGTGGACAGTGGTCAAGCACAAGTAAGTAGTCAGTTCAGATGTTGAGTTGCTCTAAACTTTGTTGATCATCTTTCTGAAACAGTAAAACCAAATGACATTAGCATTATTTATTCAAAAATCCTACATGCTCATTGCAATGAACATTATCCAGGGCCCTTATTTTCTATATTAGTATATCTTAAGAAACTTGGCACTACCTCACACATATGAAGTTGGGACTGTATAAATCCACAACATCCTCCCATTTGATTGATGAGTATTTTGTACACTACAGACTTGAGAGGCTTAGCTTTTTTCAAAATGTTGAAAACTAAAAAGAAAAAAAAAAAAGAGAATTAATTTGTCATCTTTGAAATTAGGGATGTTGATCCACACAATCTGTAGCATAATATAATCACCAAAATGGATGAATTTATCAGCAGCTTGAAACATATTTGGCAGCATAATTGGGGGGGTTGGGGGGGGGGTGACTTCTTGAGCTTAATGATTAATACTGTCAGTGGAGGAGATTTTGTTGAAACTGTTAGCAGATTTTTGTTAATTTATCACAAGATCCAAAGTAACTGGTGCATGAATTCTACTTAACTACTAGCATAATTGTGTAGGTTACCCATAAGGTTGAGGGACTCATGGTGAATATATTGTGCAGTAAGTCATCACAAAGAGAGGCTGTATCTTAACCAGACTTAAAACATGATTTTTTTGTTTTGTATGTCATATTTGTTAAAAGCACAAACAGGCTTCTCTATTAATAATGTGACAAGTTTCTTTTATTCATGTGTCACGCCTTACCATGTTTCTTCATGTATATCCCTACAGTTAGATTAGGAGCTCTTTTCTAAGTGTCTTGCTTTTGATTTAATCAGGCACAGCTTCAGAATGATTCCGGCGGAGATGATTCTTCTAAAGAAAACAAAGAAAGCTCAACAAATGGAGATGAATCCAATAATGCTGTGAAAAGCAAGAAAGGTAACATGATTTCAGTAGCTAGTCTTTACTGTTGTCAGGTCAGCTCATGATCTTCCTCTGATAGTATTTTACTTCTTGTATATCACTCTATGTGCAAGTATATTTATTAATGGTATAAAACACAGTCTTTAGCACTGATCCTTGCTAGCTTGTAATTTACAAGTTGGACAAGAAAAGAACACTGCATGATGGCTCGGAGAATTCCAAAAAATGAGGTGAAAGAAAAGTTTCCACAGCATCAAAGAGCTTGAGGAGACTGGGAACTTCACACTTGACATTTTGTGATGAAAAATATTTTCACTGTAGCAAAAATACGCTCATTAAAACGGCCTATATTAGCCAGGTAGTTTTTTTTTTTTGCTGCATGCACATGATGAGGAAAAAAATAATATGGAATTTCGGACATAATTCAATCTCAAGTATTAGTGTGGATTTCTAAAGCATTCTATTTCATTAATTATTATGGACTAACAGAGGGATTCCTTCAATTCAGGTTCCAAACCCAAGTGGCAGAGAATGGAAATCGACCATCCCAAGCCTGACAGACGCAACAGGCGAAGTCGCAGTCAAGGTCGGCGCTACTCGCCAACACGGCGGGATGGTAGACGGCCAGGTGACCGCTTCAGCAACAAGCCAGATAGTCGGAGAACAGATGGTAATTAGCATTTGTAACATAATCAAGCACTTATATAGCCAAGAAGTTAGTGCTCTTTTTATGATTTAAGAGTAGACTCTTGATTATATGACATTGCTTAAGGGCAAGTGCGGCACCCTGTAGGGGTAAAATTGGGTAAAATTGTGTAAAATGAGTTTAAGGCAGTTTCTTAAACAGCGACATCTCCTTTATCAAATCCTGAAGTTATTTTCATGATACCTGTCTCAAAAAGTGTATTTTGATGCAAAAGGAAATGATCACCCTTTCTCAAATGCATATGTCGGGTAATCTTTATCGTCAATTATCTCAAAATCACAGTTTTCGTCACTCTATCCCTTCGATCTGACTTTTTTCTGGTCCAATTTACATAAAATTTTGCATAGCAACTCTCCAAGCCCCTGTTTTGAGAATGTCACGGGTTTTTTTCGATATCTTGTGTTTTTTATTTTTTATGAATTTTTAAAGTTGAAAATTCTCAAAATTTTCAATGTTTTTTCATAACAGTTTTTAAAAAATTATTTTAAAAAAACTATCTAAAAAATCAGAAAAAGCCCGTGACATTCTATTTTAAATAAAGTGATCTTTCAAATGAAAAAAAAACCAGCATCCTACCATTTGTTGTTCTCCAGATCGAACGGTTCAAAGTTATACATATTTTCCAATATGGCGGCCAAACAATTGGCGTTTCCATAGCAACGGAGTGAGGAGAGGGCAAAACACCCCCGGTTATCTTCATTCCTGGCCCTATCTGACCCATTTTTCACCCCAAAATGACAAACTTCCATGTATTAATGAAAATGACCTCGTTCTGCCGCACGTCCCCTTAAGGGTAAATAAAGAGTCCAACACACATTGCTATTCCTCAAAATGATGGTTTCCTCACACAGGTCATTTTAGTTAGTAAGATTATATTTCTCCTGTTCTCAACCCCACATTTGTTGAACACATTTTTTTTTCTTGCTAGTTTTATTGTGATAAAAAAATCATAACATTGTTACATCTTCAACATTACCTACAAACAGTGGAAAAGTCACGGTGTCAGTCAAATCTTGTTTCAGCAGTATAAAATTTTGCCATGCTGTTAGACTGTACAAAATAAATCTCCATTATATATCACTAACAGTGAAATTGAACTGGGCAACCTGCTATGTAGAAAGGAGTCCTGCAAACTTATGAATTGCCTAAACTTCACCTTTTTGTTTTTTTGTTTTGTCACCTTATGAGGTTTGAAAAACTAAAGAAGAGTTTATGTTAGCGGTCTCTAGTTGGTAGATAAATCACCGTATTTAAGGAAGAAGAAGACGTAGAGGTACTTCTGGCAGCAAATACTCATGACCTTTAAAGTAATCCTGTTCTAGGTAGAATTGAAATTGTTTTTATTTGGAGCACTGCAGCATTTCTCATGGGTATTTATGCTTGTCAGCAGGCCCAGAGTCTCAGAACTGGCGAGAGAACATGCTTCCACAGCTTTCCACTACCACCACTAGTGCAACCACAACCACCAATGCAGTAGAGAGTGGTCGCGGTGCCTTTACTGGAGGTCGTGGTGCTCGTGGGCGTGGTGGAAGCAGGGGCAATGTTCGTGGAGGCCGGGGAGGAGGAGGACGGGGCAGGGGTGGTGCGAGAGACACCATGTCACCACCATTCCAACGTAAGTAGCAGCTTGTCAAACATTATAACCACTTTGTGAGTTGTTAATATCACCAACAGATGCAGGACAACATATTCCTCTTGAGTTGATAAACTAGTATTTTCCAGTTGCAGGCAGACAGTTAACGTAAAGAGTTAACTTTATCATTTCCTACTGTTGTTATAAAATCTATAGCATACAATCAAAGTTTACAAGATAGGCACATGAAACAGTTTCCAAAAAAAGAAGAGATATCACACCATTGAATAGTAAAGACACTACGAATATGTGGCATCAATATTTTACTAATCCGTTGCATCATGACAAATTTTTGTGCCCAGTAACTTTTCTTTTTCTCTTAATGTCACTGAAAATAGTGCCTGCATGTTATCCCCATTGTCACTAGAAATAT
>JAWQUT010000194.1:649527-664966 GCA_033807755.1 Ellobium chinense
GGTTTTTTTGTTTTTGGAGAACAAAATATTTGTTGGATACGATATATTTTGGGCTATGTTAAAAAAGAAATATGGAAAGCAGCAGGAGTCATTCTATAACTGTCAGACTTGTTTCAGTGAATGTCTTCAGCTTTCCTGGTTTTTTTTTTGTAGTGAGGATATACATTGCAATTATTAACTTGTCCACTTTTGGCCGTGAACATTTTGCAGGAATTCTTGCTCAGGATTTTGCAGAAACTTACAAACACATCCTGCATTCACTGATCATGGGTCTAAATGATATAGAGTCCTTATTTTTCCAACTCCTAGAGGCACCCAAACATACATGGAACTAAACTTTGGCCAACATTTTCAAATCTGAATGAAAATAGCAAATTCTAATAACAACGAAAATGGCCAGAATAGAAGTTATGTAACAATAGTTTGAGATGGCCCAGCCTGTAGGTCTAATGTTTTGATTTCCCCTTCAGTCACCAAAACTGCAGTGAATATCATGATTTGCCAGGGTATCAACTTGGTTAGTGTGCATGGTAGTTTATTGACACCATTTCTCTTCCCTCAACACGTGTACTATGAACATCTTGAGTACCTGACTTGTGTTTGTGTGTTCATGCACATATGGGTGCAGTGGAGCATTTGTTTGTAATCTTTCCCTTGCATTGAAGCTTTTTGATCCCCACATTATGCATTCCTTACAGTTATGACTTTGCATTGATGCACATTTTGTATGTTTACTAATAACAGAACATGTGGGAACTTAGTTAACACAGAGAGTTGTCTGTGTCGCAAGCCACTTGGGTAGTGTGGCTGGTCTGTGGAATTTACTACTGGCATGTAGGCAAGGTAGAGGAGGTGACCACAAGCTTCCTCACACTCTGACAAATTTTGCTTTCTCTTTTGTGTAGCCAATCCTAACAACTGGAGCCCTGATCAGGCCTTCCCCAACATCCCGGCAGATCCAGAAACTGTTCAAGGTTTTTGTTATTATTTTTTTTGCACTCCTCTAACACTAACTCTTACTGTATCTCTTTATAAGTTTGTCCTGGTGGTTTGTCATTCTGTTCCTTGATATTTCATTAGCATACAATTTCTCTAAGATACATACAGTATATTACATAGCCATGAGAAAGATTAAGACAGTAGCTAAAGTTCCTGTAGATGTTACAAAGGCATTTTGAAAATAAGAGATATAATCTAAATAAGCATTAGTGATCAGTGTAAAGCTTGGGATGTTTAGCAAGGCTTATGTACAGTAGTATTATAATGGATGAGTGTGTGAGGCAAAAAATAGTTTATTGCAAGTATTTATGAATCTTTGCAAGTACTTGTTGTCTTGTCTTCAGAGATAATTTTAGATAGCAAGCACTTACTGTGGCCATACATGAATGAATGGGTGAAAGAGAGGAGAATTCACAGACAGGCAAACAGCATTTTCATAATTCTGGCATCTGCATGAAATTTCAGTTGTGTGATACAGGAAGCATTTGATAGAGCTGCTTGCTTTCCTCCACATATAATACCTTTCTCAAAGCTGTGTTTATACATATATCCTTGCGGCCTGGTAGCATGGGGTCCTACACTTTTTTGACCATGACTGTTAGTGTGAAACTAATGGCTTTGTCGGTGAATGAGACGAAGCAAATCCAACAGCCCGTTACATTGCAGAGTGTAAAAGGAATTACAGTGGAACCTCACAGCCCCCGGCCTTGTGTACTAGAAATCCTCATCAACTTGTTGCAAAACTCCAATTCCTGGCTCCATGTTACTTTATGAAATTCATCTCACACACACTGTGGTTTTTGCCTGAATTGACCAGTTTGTGAGGTTCTACTGTAATCAGTCAAGCAAGAACTGTTAGACTTAAGTTAAGTGTCTTGATCAAGGCAGTTACCTTTGGTTTCACTGGTGGGTAGGGAAAAATAAAAACCAATCCAAGAGAGACCCTTTTCACTGTGAAGCTGTCTTGAGCATTTTGTCCCAGTTTGGTTTCTCACAGCTGAACAGAGACTTTGAGAGCAGCAGCTGTTTCTTTGGCATGGAAGTGGTGATGGTGTCTGTTTATTTTAATGGATTATTCTTCTTTTTAAAATATGTATTTTGTGTCTGAATTTTTTTCTGCAAGATTGCCAATGGTTTTTCTCTTCTTTTTCTTTTTCTTTAGCTGTTCCTTGGAGTCGGGGCTTTAATCAGGTTCAAACTATACCTCGCGTTCCTCCCATAAACCCACCAGGTTATTATGCACTTTGTTCATGTTTGGCATTCAGTGTTACTGGCAGTTTGGCTTTCCTTTTGCTTGTAATCATGCACCCATATGTGAGTGTCCAAATATCAGGGTCTGGTGTGGTGAGTCAGTTTTTTAAACCTGATGTGTTTCCTTCAAGTTTTTTTGTCTTTTCACATTTGAAACTACAGACAGACATATATGGGTGCATTTAGCAGCTTTGAAGCCACAGCAATAGCTATGTTGTAAACTGTTGTTTTAACATCATTGATGATTTTTTAAAAAAATGTTTAATTTATTCTGTATTGTGTTCCGCTAGAGTCATTTTCATCCTCATGGCGTAGGTCAGCTCAGTAACTAATTTTGTGAGATTTGTATTTGGGTCCTGTTTTGTTTTTTTGTTGTGCATACATGAGTATATATGTTGCATATACAGAAAGAAGAAAAGGCATATTCTTCAAATATTGTGACTTACTTTTTCTAATTTCATTTATTGTAATCAGTTTACCTGCGTCATTAACTAGTTTTGAGGTTTTCCTGCAGTGTAATGTTGTAGGAAATTGCTGTCACCGTCTCTAGGAGAAAAATTTCTACTTGTTGGGATACTGACATGAGCTGGTAGAAGAGTTGGAAGCAAAATACCCTAAAATGAGTAGTGTGGTTGATATTTTGAGTATTTATGATCAGTCTTTCGGGTTTCTTCTGTTGCATGCTAGTTATTTTTGCCATTTTTTTCTTGTGTGTAGTAAGGTTCTGTTAGCTTGTACACCTAGTTTAAACTTGCCTACCCTATCAACATAGGCTATAATTATCATCTTGTTTTGAATGAGTGGCCCTGGACAAAGCAGGATGAAGACTGGGGGNGGGGGAGGAAGGGCCACTGAAAATAACAGCAGCAGCAGCATTACACTAGCACTAACTTATAACTCATACTACAGACAGGAATGTACAACTCCAGCTTTTTGTAGTGCCAAACATTGACTTAATGATTGGTCATAATTTGAGAGACACACTCATCTCTTCTCTTGTCTGTTGTGGTTGGCCTCTGCTTTCATAAAGAAATTGAAATTGTCTTCTCCAGTACGGGTACATGTCTTGATATCCCTCCCTGAAATGGGATGTGAGCACCACTTTATCAAATTATCAAAACTCACTTGCAACTTTCAGGTGAATAAATTTGTTGATAATGTAGGATTCAGACAGGCAAGGTCCAACAGACTGATGATGCACTAGTTGTAATATAACTGAACTACTCAGGTTGTTAATGTTAGTTCTGGACAAAACAAAAGAGAGAGGTGCCAAAGATTAGAAAGAAAATCCCAGCTCTGGACACATTGATGTGGTGGCTTACTGGCTTGTAAAAGTGCTAACACATCCTTTTTCTGTTCCTTTTTGTTTTTGTTTCTGTGCTTGTGAATGTAAGTTTGCTGCATATCATCACAGCCTGTATGTGCTCTCTCCCCATAATCTTTTGCATCAGGTTGGGTAGTATATTATATCCTGGCAGTGACACATGAACACTGACATGGTCCAGATATTTGTTGGAAGACTTTCTTTTTTTTTTAACCCAGATTGTTGTGAGATTTAAGCTTTCATGATAGCAGTTGACAGGAGTCTGGATGCTACACTGCAGTATTTCTGGTCTAAAGCTATGGATTTGCCTGGAGTAAATGAGAAAGGTCACTGGGACAGATCCTTGGAGTGTGGGTGAAGGAGGAAAGGAGTTGGGGGGAAGGCAATGCTGTACATCTATCTCCTTGCTATCCTGGCTTGAGTTTTGTGACTTATACCTGGACCTAATTTTTTTTCTGCTTGTTTTAAAACTGGTTTTTTTTTCTCTGTGTGCTAGGAGATTTTACGTGTTGAGATATGTCCTGATAGAGTTCCTGATAGTTGAGATGACCTAGTTTCATAGTTTCTTGTCACCAAGGACCCTGTGGTTACTTATTAGATTGGATGTGCTAGAGACTAATGCGTACTCCGAAGGCAGACTGAGATGTGTCTGTACAAAAGCATTATAGGAAAGGCACCCTTTTACATATCTAGTGGTTGGAAAAAGATACCTGGCAGTCACAAGTTATGACCTTGAGATTACTTAGCTTGTCATGTAACTGGGTCATGTTGGTTATGTAAAATAGAAATACATTGTCATTTTTAGATTGTCATTTTTAGAGTCCATAATGGAGGAAATGTAGTCTTATAGTCAGATGGTGTCTTTCTTAAGACGCATGTACTTAGGATGGGCATTTATTGCTGCTGTAATTGTGGCTTTTACCTGGGCTTATAATCAATAGTGTGAGAGATCACAGCTGGCCTTATCCAAGGCAGAGTACGTACTAGCTACAGGTCCTCAGTAAACACTCAAGATTTTTTATATGGGATCTATACATACAAAATCAGTAAGAAGGCACAGATGCCACTGTCAGAAGAAAATAGAGGAAAATGAAAATTGGAATTTATAGCATCAGATTTTTGTGTATCTTATTGTTTCATAATAGTTTTCATTCATTTTGGGAAGCATTTCATTATTTTATCTCTATGGGACTATGATGTTACATATTTACCCATCAGGAATAGCATGAGATGGTTTATTCACTGAACTAAAATCTTTCCTATATCAGGGTTTTATTTGGAAATCAGTGTAAGATCTCATTATTGTGTTCAAGAGACTTAGTTTCTCTGTTTGCCTCTTGTTTCAGTCATGCTGGGAATGGATCCAAATATGTATCTTCATGATGCCTTGCTCAACATTTTGGGACAAGCTTCCATGTTTTATGAGCCAAGCCCCAACACATATCCACCGGAGACGTTAAAGCATCAAGTGTGAGTTCTCTTTCTAGTTGTACTTATGAGAAAACAGCTGAAAGGGCTGTTGTATGTGGTATGCGATTATGAGGAAAGTACCTCTGCTTCCTCTGAAGCATCTTAACCTGTTCACATCACATTAGTGATGTTGTCTTCCTGCTGACTTGGCTCACTTTACAGTGTTTTATTTCCAGGTTAATTCAGTGTATGAGAGTGGGTAGTAAATGAAATATAACATACCTTTGGATGGGAGCTGTGCAGAGAGCTTAGCGACTAACCACACACTGTGTATTGTTTGTAAATTCTCATGGAAGTCTCATTGAATTTGTAATTTCTTCCTGGAACCCTTTTGGAAAAATTCTTGCTGTTCAAAAATCCTCCAGTGTTTGTGGTCAACATCAGCGTGAGGGGTGGTGCTTCTGGGAAAATACTGAAATTTCCTGGAATTTTCCTGAAAACCTCAAGGAAAATGATTTCCAAATTAAGGCATGCACCCTGTAGCAAGATTTAGTGTTTTTTATGGTAAGAATTATGTTTTGTGTCCACAGTGAGTATTACTTCAGTGAAGACAATCTGGTGAAGGATCTCTTCCTAAGGAAGAAAATGGACAAGCAGGGATGGGTCAAGCTGGAACTTGTGCTCAGTTTCAATAAAGTTAAAGAACTCAAGGCAGATCATAAAAGTCTTATTCAGGTAATGTCAGTTCCTGTCCATATTTTCTGACTCATATTTGATTGGAAACTTAAGGATGGACCATATTGCTGATAAAAACTGCTGAGTGAGACAATGAATGGAAAGACAGGGGATGATAAACAAGGTGATCTGTGTTTATAAAATCTTACAAAGTCACAAAGCAGGATCTGCTCATTAACTGTTTGAACTTAAAAAAATAGATATTCAGTCAAGCCTTAAAAGTAAAGTGGCTGAAAATTTGGGACATAATCTGCTGGAAGCCAGCACAGTAGGGATTTGTATGGTAAATGCCAGCAACCACTTAGAAAACACGTCATTGTAAAGACTTTCAACTGCAATGATGTGATCTCAATTATAAATAACAAACACCTCGAACAAACTTTTAAGATTTGTTGCATCCACCTTATGCAGAATTTTGAATAGCACACACTTGTGAAAGCATAATGAGAGAATTGGAATCCACTGAACTTGTTGTTTTGCTTTGTCCCACAGGCCATTAAAACCTCTGATAAGCTGGAACTCTCCGAGCATGAAGATTACGTTCGCACAGTCAATTCCCCTGAAATGTGGCCAATAGAGGATGATTTTAAGGGAATGCCCCCACCCCCAGCTGTCCAGAGAGTGGCTGCAATGTCCACTTTACATTCAGATGCCCCTGAGTTTGTTCCAGGCCAGCCTTTCGTTTTAAGGACATTAGCCAGTGATGCTCCGGAGTTTACACCAGCATCTCAAAAGGGTAAATGTTGCTGAAATTCATATTTGTAGTCAGTATTGATGGCATCTTGTCAGAAGTAATGGAGGTGAAAAAAGTGTTTATAAACATTGTGACAAATGAATTGGTGTTATGGTTTCACATAAATTTGATGAAGCACATCTTTATCTCATTGTGAAACATCAGTTTTTTGCTATAAAATTGGCAGGATCTAAATTATGTTTTTTGTCAGTACTTAGGAAGTGCTGTCGATTTGAGAAACGATAGTTCAAAGATTTGTCTTGAAAGACACTGACAGTTTCCAGCTCATATTTGACTTCAATCGTCTCACCTTAACTAGAACTGGGCCTATCAGTCAGTTTCACATATAATGTCCTCTCATCATAGCATTTCTTGGTATGAGCCTTTCAGATCAGATTCACAAGGAATGGTGTAGTATTTTAAGGGAAGAAAGATGGGTGGGGAGGGGGATTAGGGAGGATATGAGATAAATTTTCTGCTTGTTTCATTCAAGATTTAATGCTGTCATGTCATCTTCATCATTTTTGTGATAATACCATTTTGTGATTAGCTGTTTTTTTTCTGCCTCTCATGACTCAGCATTCTGTTGTGTCGAGGATTTTCAATATGAGGACAGGAAGACAAACAAGACATGTGAAACTCTTGAATACTTTCTTTGCTTTCTCTTTATGGTCATAGAACTACAGGAGATTTTGCATGATGACAATTTCAGCTTTGTCACATTTCCTGAATATATACCTTATACTTTCACATTCCCTGTTATCTTGTTTCAAAGCTCCAGTTCAGAGTAGTTTATTTCTATATTTAGTTTTCCTCATGATCTTGAATATTCACTGGTCCTGTGGAATCTGCGATGGTGAGGTTCTCCTCTAATTATGCATAAAATCAGTGGATAATTGCATTTTTTTAATGACATCTTCCTCCCTTCCGAGAAATTTTGATTATGCTGAGATGACTGGATAAGCAGCGATGCAGACATCACTTTTAAGACAATATACCTGATTAATTCCACAGAAGAGCGCAATACATCAGAGTCAGGTTTGAGATGGACACAGGCGGATGAGGAGGAAGACAACCTTCTGTGTGATGCAACCAGCAATTTAACCACCATCCCGCCCATCCTCTCCTCGAGGTACTGACTTTGGCATGAATCATGTGGATTGGGACCCCAGTACAGTTGATCTTTAATTGCTGATTACAAAAGGAGACTTTATTATCAGACAGTTCAGATGGTGTAATTAATAATGAACGTTTGATCTAAGAAGAACTCCTACATTCCATAAAGACTTGCCAAAGTGCATATTTTTGGACCAAAGAGCAGTAATGTGACTGCTATGCAATTCCAATATTCAGGGCTTTGGTGAGGTTTAATAATTTAATTGGCACGTTCATAATGTCATTTTATTTTTCATTGCTTTGTTGGCCCCCATTTTTTTTTTTTTTTGTATATAGTCCATGTTGTATAAATGACTGTAAATAATAAATTTCTGGATTTTATTTTGACATCCTGTCAAATGTTACCTTTTTTCTTCTTTGACCCCGTGTGTGAAGTAGAATTAATTGTGTTCCTTACACCATGTGACTGTGGCCATAGGTCAAATTACCGGGTTGTTACTGGCTGATACAGAACTTGTGCATGCAGTATTGTACACCAGGTGCGCTCAAAACCTGGCCCATAGACCAAGAAATTGCCCACCAAGTGTATAAAACATAGTCATAGAAGACTAGATTGTATTATATTATGACTGTATCATGCACCATAATGAAACATGTAGCTGAGTGTTGGTCTGGCTCTCATGAGATGATTGAAATACAAAACTGGCTTTGTATTCCCATAATCAAGGTCGCCCCAAGTCTACACCAACAGGAACTTGAAATACTGTAGAAATAATGTGTGATGGGTAGATTCATTTTATCATGGTAATGCAAAGGACATGGGCTGCTCGAGATTATTTCATGCAAAGAAGATGGTTCAAAGCCAAATGGAACTATTACTTATATATCTCATTGATATTCAGAAATTCCCTTGCCAGGACCTGCTATCATGCATGTTGTATAATATAGCTATTTAAGTGACATTACCTTGTACCTCCAGTTATAGTAGGCATTTATTGTGGTTTAAAAATTAGTACTGGACCAAGACGCTGTCAAGTGTGACAGCAAGTTAAGCAAGGAGCTAGAAGTATTCTAGTTGAAAAAATAGAGTAACATGTCTTATCAAATTCCATCAGTCTCACTGAGAACTGCACTGACGTACATGGTTATTCAGATTTGAGAAGAGATACTCTAATCCTCAGTAAACAGTAGGGTGAGGATGTTTTAGTAAAACCTATGATGACTTTGCTGGTATCCATCATCTCTCTCTTAGCGGGAATCAGATAGACATTAGTCTATAGCCAAGCTGCCTGTACAATGGCTGAGTAAAAGATGAAGTCATCAGCAAAGAGAGAATCCTGTATGATGGTCTCCTTGACCTGCTTTGAAATGTGTTAAATTGAGAAGCTTGTAGGTAGTCTTGTATGTGATGTAAATGCCATCATGGCTGTTCTGAAAGTCTCTGTGAATTCTGCCTCAGCAATACCTATATATATATAAACGTCTTCCTGATTCTAGGTCAGCAATCAGGTTAATTGGTGCCAGCACAGGGTTATCAAATCCATTCTCTAATATTCCCCTGTCCCTCCCCTGTATGGCTAAACTGATTCAAATGTGCTGATGAATTCTCTAGTGAGTCAGTTGTGGTCAAACTGTTTAATAGTCAACGTATCCCATTATTTGTCTAGACTTACTGTTTTTGAATGTGAAGCATGTCACCAGACTAGTTATCCTGCTTGATGAGAGTAGTTTTTGGAAAATTACCTGTGTCTGACAGAGGCCTGACACATGAAAGTTACAGAACTGGACGTACTGAAAATGAACTTACATGTGTAAGATAGTGAAAGCCAAGATTCAGTGTATGTTTGTTGCTGGTATCTTTTTCACTGAGATGATAAAATTGCAAGCTAAGCTCTTTTTGAGAGTTTTATGAGTATTGTGCCGCTTATCAAGCAGTCCCATCTAGAGCCATAGAAATAGTCTATTGATTCAGAATGTTCAAAGAGAAAAAGGAACCTTACAAGAAATGAAAGGAAACATGACAAAGGGATGCACACATTAGGAGGATTTGCACAAAATGTGACATTTACAGGACTTTTACTAAACTGTACACAATGTGACATGCTAGAATTATCCCATTTTGCACACATGTGGCTCATTGTTGTGGTCAAACTGGTTTCTGTTTTGTTTCAACTGAAGTTTGAGCTATATCATCTTCAGCTGCCTCTCCATCAGATTCACATGTGTAGCTGCACAATAAAGCATTGATTCCCCAGTTGATTAGATAGAAGTTTTAACCACAGTAAAAGTGGCAAATGATAGCCCCATAACCCTTTGAACTCAGAGGACTGACATTTCTTTGAGTCAATATGTACCTGAGAGACTGAAATACTTGATCTCATAACCTGGTGTGGATGAAGTCGGGATGATCCTTTTGTCCACTTAGGTACATACTTATATGGCCAAACTGAAATGATGGTCTTTCAGGTCTAAAGGGTTAAGTTTAATGAGCTGTATCTGTTTTTCAGTTTTTGCTTTGGATACCAGGGTAGTAGGGGTGCAGGGGGATGTGAAAGGTCTTTAAGGGTTAAAACAGTATGCAAAATGGCTGTTAAGGGCACGTGTGGCAGAATTAGGTCATTTTCATAAATAAAGGGAACTTTGTCATTTTGAGGTGAAAAATGGGTTACATAGGGCCAGGAAGGAAGATAATTGGGGATGTTTCTCAGTTTCTCCCCTCCTTTGCTATGGAAACACCAATTGTTTGGCTGCTGTATTGGAAAACATACATAACATTTGCATAACTTTGTACCCTTCGATCTGGAGAACAACAGATGGTAGGATGCTGTTTGAATTTTCCATTTGAAAGATCACTTTATTTAAAATAGAATGTCACCAGCTATTTTTTATTCTTGGATAGATTTTTTAAATAATTTATTTTTAAATGTCATGAAAAAACATTGAAAATTTGAGAATTCTCAACTTTAAAACTTCGTAAAAGGTAAAAAACACAATATATCGAAAAAAAAACCCTGTGATAATCTCAAAACAAGAGGCATGGAGAGTTGTTATGCAAAATTTTATGAAAATTGGACGAGAAAAAAGTCAGATCGAAGGGATAGAGTAACGAAAACTGATTTTGAGATAATTAACGATAAAGATTACCGATAGAATGCATTTGAGACAGGGTGACCATTTCTTTTTGCATCAGAATAAACTTTTTGAGACAGGTATCTTGAAAATAACTCCAGGAATCAATAAAGGACATGTCACCGTTCAAGAAACTGCCCATAACTCATTTTACACAATTTTACCCAATTTTACCCCTACAGGGTGCGGCACTTGCCCTTAATGCAATGACTGTGAGGGCCTGGTAAATGAAAAGGCCAAACAGGCACATGTGTACTTTATGCATCCCATAGAATGTTCTGATCCTCACCTTACAAGGCGGAGGAAAACTTCATTTTGACATATCTGAAGTGTTTGTTTTTTTTTTCATCGCCATTGCTTGTCCTTCATATATGATGGAGAGTCCTTAGCAAACTTTGATAGTCAAGGCAAATGAAAAGAGAAGTACAGTGATATTTTGTGGCTGGAGTCCCCGAGTGAGCAAAAAGCATTGCTATAGCAAGATGTGAACTGTCCCAGGCCTTTCTAAACTCTGGCAGTGTTATGGTAAATATGCACCCATCCATTTCCTTGTTCAACAACAGCCAGCTTTACTCTAAATAAATCTGAAATTTTAGTGTGATCACTTACAGATTTTAACTTTTATTATAAATTTTATTTATATTTTATTAATAATGAGATTTATTTTATAAATATTTTTATTTTTATAATTTTATTGATATTTATTCTTTATGATTATTTATCTTAACAAAAGCATTTGTAAAAGAGATTTGCAAACATAAGATGAGTGGTTAAGAAACATATCCTCTGGTTGGACTTCATGAACACAGTGGACGCAATGGCTGTATTGATATGTCTCAGCTGTTTGTCCCTAAAGTCATTCTTGATAATATTCCCCTGAGTGCTTATGCTGATGGGCATGATCTGTTTGTGCAAGATACAGCTCTCTAATCACACTGGAATCTAATGACTATTTTGGATCCATTGCAGCGCCCCCCAGCTGTCCATTGATGAATGGCAGACTGTACATCACAAGGTGAAAAAGAAGACTGGGCACAAGGAGAAAACTACACAAGACAAAGTAAGTGCCTGGATTTGAGGTGTTGCTAGAATGATCATAGTGTTTTATTTCCTACAGTCTGACATGTTCTTACCAATCTTCAACATCACAGTGATCTGGCTGACTGCTAGGCAATTCTTGTATCACTTGACTGTTTTTACTTTTCCTCAAGGGTCAGCACTTGTTTTCTATTTATTGGATAATGGACTGGGAATTGGATGTTTTGTGCCTGCTACAACTAAGCAGGGATGCCTTTCTTCCGGAAATCCGAGAATATCGGTGGCTCTGAGAATGCCATCCGAGGTCGGTCTGAGAGCCCATGACACTCTCGGAAAGAAAAAAATTCCAATATCTGAAATTTCATCAGAAGTTTCGGTATGGCCACCATATGAATAGAAAGCATACATAAAAGGTCACTTCCGGCCTTAGTAAATGCGTTACATAAATTTCCAACTTTCGTGGATGTGGTTATTCTGGGTTTGAAAACTTATTCTGAGGACGGACTCCATGCAAGATATACTAATTTGGCTTTATGCTTTCCAATGCATGCATTCTCCTGTTGACATTGCCTTGTAGCTAGGCCTAGCATAGGCAGTAAGAGGATTGACTGATCATCCGTCGCTTTTGCTTGCCTTCTTCGGGCGGTGTTTGGGTTAGGCTGGTTGACTTCATAGAACACCTTGTCTAGGTCTACTCTAATTTTCGGAGATACTCTGAGTCATGACAGAAAGCAAAAGATCTAAACAGCAAAATCTTTTAGGAACATTCTAGTAGTATCTAGGGGCTTCCCAAAAGAAGCTTTCTCTTACAAAACCGCAACCCAGGCACTTATAGAAACAAGATTTTGAAGCAGCTTGTCCTAACCTTTGTGTTTACAGTTTATTTCTGACATTGATGAAGAAAATGTATGAATGACTAATCAGAAGAATCAAACCATGTGATGAGTTTTAGTCAAATAGCCTCATTGGCTGCCTGGTCCTGGATAAGTAGGGATACGCAAGTCTGCTTTTGATTTCTTTCCTGTATAATTATATTGTAAATTTATATCTTTTTTGTTTAAGAGATAACTTCATTTCTTCATTGTTTAAGAAAGCTTTATTTAGAGATCAAACATGATTTGGCTGTCTGAAAGAAAAGATTTCAGATCAGAGACCAAATCCTCATGAATTCCTGTGAAAGCGCAAAACTTGAGAGATTTTTTTATGAGTGGCATACAACTGAACAGGAAGTATGAGTGTGTTTTGATTTGAAGAAATTGCTTCATCTTGTGCTTAAATTAAGTAAAAATGGTCTGGATTATAGTGTTGGATGTTGTTGTCACAGGATGAAGAGACTGGTGCACATGTTGAAGACGATCGAGAAGAATTGGACTTTATGTTTGACGAGGAACTTGATGACCTCAACGTGGGCAAGACCAACAACTTCACTGACTGGTAAGTGGCTGTTCTTATTTTGGATCATACAGATTGGTAATAGGATCAAGCTTTTCAGGCCCACCATTATGCTCATGCTACTGTGGCCCTAAGACTGGCTTGAGCTCACAGTTTGTACTAGCTTTCCAACAGTTCAACACATCTGTCATGATGTGGGCAGAGATGATATTGCGCAGAATGTTTCTTTGAAGTAGTGATGGAAAGTTCCACCAGCACTTTCAGTGTAATACCTATGCCTTCAGAGAATGACGTGAATATTTAGTGGATTCTATCCTATGACAAGTTCTTGTGTTTTATAGGTCCGATGACTCAGGTGATGAGATCGACGACAGTGACATCAACAAGATCTTGATTGTGATGCAGACGCCGCCAGCCTTGCGGAAACATCCTGGTGGAGACCGAACTGGCGACCACACCAAGCGAGCCAAGATTACTGCTGAGCTTAGCAAGGTCATCAATGATGGCCTGTATTATTATGAGAAGGATTTATGGGATGAATTTTCCGTAAGTCTTTTTTCTTTGTTGCCTTTTTACATAGTAAAATGGAAACGTTTCCAAAATTAGGACAAACACAGGCATAACATGATCTGATGAGGAACAGATATGACACATGCTAAAACATGTTCCCCATTATTTGTTGGTGAGAAAAGTGGTCAAATGCATTATGTTGTAAAGAAAGGAAAAACATAATCTTTGCCTAAAAGTCAACTGATCAGTGTATAACATAGTTTATGAAATTTTACAGGAAAATAAAAATATTGATTGAATTTTACAGGCTATTTTGACAAACATGGAACAGTTTTATGTAGTGTAGAGAAACTATTGCTGGGATGAAAGTAAGTCTTGTGCAGGTTATAGAGTTTCATAAGAGCTTTTGAATGAAGAAAAACAAAATTACATCAAAATGATCTTATCCAAAACTAGCCCTTAGTTGATAAGATTTTATTGCAAGGATGTTGTTACAAGGACAATCAAATTGTCCTGTTTCAAGATATAGAAGGAAAGGAAGGAAGTCTACTCTTGGTCAAATGACATAACGACCCAACTCACAAACTTAACAACTCAAGCTCACATATAAAAATGTAATATTTAATTATACAAGGTAACGTCAAATAATGCCTTAACCACCCTGTGGCAAATACACATTAGATTTTAACAACCGCCCTGTGGGCACCTACACATTAGGGTTTAACAACCGCCCTGTGAGCACCTACACGTTAGAGTTTAACAACTGCCATGTGGGCACCTACAATAATATTTAGCCACCGCCCTGTGGGCACATACTAATAAAAATCAACAACCACCCGGTGGGCACATACAACTAAGGCTTTAACAACTCATGATAAGAGTCCCTAGTTCGGGTGCACCGGCACGCCTGGCCTTGTTTCATGTGGCGTCAGTGTTGCTGACCTTGGCAGCCTGAGACAACAATCAGCTGATATATTTTCAGTCGACAGTTTTTCTTCATACATTCATAACAAATACTATACGTTATTGATTACTATCTCTCCTAACGGTACTTATGTCCTTTTGTTATCCCTTTGTACTTGCATACTGACTTGCATCTATCAGTTGTACACACTCTTTATATCTTTACTTTTCTATATATATCTTCATAACATAGTATCCAACTCTCTTCCAATAATGACATCTTATCCAACGCAATTCCTTCTTCAGATCATTAACCATATTACTCTTGACCTAGTTCGTACTGTCTGTCTTAAACATACGCACATCTCCTGGAATGAGCGCATATTGTAAATGTTGCCTTACTGGCCTTACATTACTCACCATTCGAAATGGTTTCAAAAGAATATAAGGGCGATCCGTGGGGACCCTGCAATTCACCTTTCAAGCGCGGATCACCGGTACAGCTGCTGTAAGTGCTTGAGGAGTCACCCCACTACTTTTACTCGGTCCTTATATACAGGGTTGGGTGGAACTCCGTTCATATGAACTAAGTTCCGGAACTTAGTTCCAGTTTCGTGAACGGAGCGAACGGAGTTTTGTTGTTTTATTATGAACGCGATCGTGAACGGAGTTAGTGATTTTTCGGGAACGGATCGGAACTAAGTTCATTTTCAAGTCCGTTCAAATTCCGTTCACACATCAGGACCGGGGTTTTTTTTTTCATTTTTTCCGCAGTTATTGCACTCGCTGCACTAGGATCACCAGCTTCGTTCGACCTCATAACGGTCATTTTTCCAATCGGCAAGATCAGTTTGTCACTCCTGCCCTTTTATGGCGTCAGGTAAATAAGACCGTCGAGA
>JAWQUT010000194.1:665852-687187 GCA_033807755.1 Ellobium chinense
ATTTTGGCACTGAGCGGAGAACGGAACGCAGTTCCCGAATTTCCGTGAACGTGCCCAACCCTGCTTATATACCACAACACTCAACTTTCCCAAGTATTCCAGACATCCACACTCTGCACACTTTTACTCAACTTTCATTTGATGATGCAGACAAACTACTCACTTTGTCATGCTGTTTTGTAACAGATGTCATTTACTTAATAAAGATTTTTACCAATAGGAAAGAGTAAGAATTGACAGCTAGGTCCTCGGGGGGAAAAATACAACTCAGACAGCAAGAGAGAAGAAGGTCCAGCTGATACAACCACTGTGGGAACTAAGTTAACTGATTACAAACTTGGATTGACTGGCATGAAATGAGTTCCTTTTTGATATGTAGAGTGAATTGTGCTCACACACTGTAAGAGACAGTAGCTTGAGATGGTCAGATGGGAATGTGGTGCTAGGTCTCAGTATTAACACTACAGGGGCATGAATTCAAAAGTAAAGAGTGCAGGCAAAGATTTGCCGTTTTCTATCACCGTCCACATACACACAACACGAAGATGCAGCATTTTATTATGAGTTTGATCTTTGACGAAAAATGTCTTTGGCTTGTATCAATTTACCACCACATTGGCACAGTTGTTTTTTTCTTCTAGTTTCTGATTGTGACATTTGTGATTTCCATGTGTTATGTTTTGGCGATGACAGATTTGTTTATGTGATTTACATGAACTTATCTTGAGCTATTTGATGCTTCTCTTTCAGAATGACTTTGACTTCAAAACTGTGAATGTGATAAGCAAAGAGGATTTTGACAAGATAACTCCCTCCAAATCAACCCCAGACATGGAGGATCAGGAAGTTCCTCCCCCTCCTCCTCCACCAGGTATGCTGCTGGTTAGATATTGTTATTTGTTATTCAGTAGGACCTCAGTCTCAAAATGATATACTCACTCTTCACCTACGGATTGGAATACGCACATCCCTTACTCTATTATTTCTTGATGAAATTTATCTGTTAAACTTGGATAAACTCAAATATCTGAGCTGGTTTATTTAAATGTGAGTTGTAAAGTTCTGGTGAATTGAGAAGCAGGTTCTAGATTTGTGTACTTTACTGTGGAAGAGAAAATATATTTATCATTTATAACAATTATACTGGACTTTGATAACATATATCAGCAGCTCCCCACATCATTTACTTGTCATTGTTCAATGTCTCTTATGGAAAAGCTTGGTTTCTGCAAGTTAAATTTTTCATGTCATCAGGTTTGTGGAGCAGTTTTGTGTTAACCCTCTAGTGCCCAGCCCTATTTACAGTGGCACAAAAAGTCTGAGCTCCAGTTTTTGGATCACTTCTGGATCCACTATGCTGGATCAAGCATCAAAATGATCTTGGTTTGCTTTGCCTTTGCTCCATGAAATGTGCCAAATCTGATACGCTGGGCATTAGAGGGTTAAAGTCTCTGATTTCATATTTCCTGTCACAAACATGAGTATGTGGTTTGGAGGCTGGCAACACCTTGTTGATGTTTTCTCTGGACACTCCTAATAATGTGTGAAACTGAAAGTCACTGTCCTGACTGTCCTCTCTTGTGTTCCAGTGAGCAGCACAGAGGCCAAGAAAGTCCCCACCCCTCCATCATCACAAGCAGGGCACAGTGATATCGCAAGGTCGTTACCTGCATGGGTCCCCGACACCCCAGGGCGGCGTGAACAGGGTCCAAGGACTCCAAGAAATCAACGCAAAGAGCCACGATTTTATCCGGTTACAAAGGAGCCCGGTGCACCCCGGGACCCACAGGTCTGACAAGTCTTCTAGCATTTTCTTCTGTTTTCTAGCACTGTTTTCAGACTTCATCATGTAACTTCCCTTACAACAGCATGGTTGAAGATCTCTGTTCTGTTTCTGTTTCACAGCATTCAAGGCGTTAACCCTCTTTAATCAACCTTCCATTTGTTCTTTTGAAAAGTGACCTTGCTTACAGCATGACTTGGGTTAGAATGGCAAAAAGTCCTCTATCTCAATGATTCCATTATATCTAAAATCCACTAGTATTGTCTTAGGCAATATCATCTCATAGGGGAGGTGATTTTTACTCCTTCATACAGATGAGTTGAGGGGAGGGGGAAAATGATTATGTTTAGTTGTGTGTCTGTAACAAACCTGTTTGCCAAAACCATCTACTTTGTGTCATCACAACTTCTTGAGGACTGGGACATTGTGGGAGTGGAAGGAATTGTAATCAACCAGTAATTTTTCTGTATGAAAACATATTGATCTGTTGTCTGACTAAGTGGAAGTGGATACTAAACAGAGTAGATGGTATTAACACAACTTGCATTGTAAGCAAGTGTTTGTGAACACTGAACTGTGCTTCCCTAACCATAACTGTTATCAAGTTTGTTGTTGATCCACAGACCCCCCGCAAAAAGAAGACTCGTCACAGTAGTAATCCACCAGTGGAGTCACATGTTGGATGGATCATGGACAGGAAAGAACACAAAGCTCGCTCCAGGCATAATTCTTCATCTTTGTCCATGCGATCTGCCAGGTGAGCTGCATTACTCAACATGGGTAGCGTGGAGGCCTGATGGCTGCTCATTTGTAAACTTTGTCAGATTTTAAGAGTCCACTTGGCGTTAGTCTTAGACAAAGAAAAAAACAAGTTGTCATCAATCAAAATATGTTTTCAGGTTTGAAAAGTGAGCCTGTAATATATTTTTTTAGTACACCAAAAAAAGTATTCTAGTGTTTAAAGGATACCCATTTGTCACAAGCCTGGTGGAGTTTCAAGCCTTATTTCTATTAAAGCCATGACTGTTTTGAAAACTTGGGCAAAAGCCTAACTTGAACACTCAAACAGTATGGAGGAAGCTAGCTATCCTAAGACATGTTAGATCTTTGAGAACTATTAAACATACACTATATCACCAGTAGTTAAGGTTGGTTCATAGAGCTGTAGGCTAGCTGCTACTACAATAGAAATAAAATATTGTAGTTTCGTTGAGTGCAAGAAGAAAGTATTCATTGTAAATATTTGTTCTAACACTGTTTTCTTGCAGCCCATCAGACAGCCAACTAGGTTCCAGCTATGGCTGTACTCCAGTTTCTATGCCTCATTTTGAACATCCATCTCATGAGTTGTTACGGGAAAATGGATTCGTGTGGCATGTTTACAACAAGTTTCATTCCAAGTGCCTTAAAGGTAGGCAGATGTGTTTTTGCTCAGTTGAGCCATTTTACTTGGTCTCACTTGTTTATGAAAAAAACACCATTGCTCTCTGGACAGTGCCTTACTTGCTCCAATTCCTTGTTCAGGGCCCAGCGAAGATTCTTTACCTGAAATCTCTGTGTTTTCAGATTGAGCTTTTGGAGTTATTACATACAGGAGGGGCAATTTTCCGGATTTCTGGGTTTTTTGGCGTTTTTAACAGCGAGATAGAAAATCAGGATATTTCAGCGTTTTGAGTGGCGGAGATACAAAATCCAGTGTTATCCGGATAACATTCATGAAAATGAAATATGCGAAGGACAAATAGCACAAAAGCCGGAAGTTAGATTTACAAACTTCCTGAATGCGCGCGCAGATTGAGGTCAGAGGAATACCGGTGCTATATTTAGCACTCAAACTCGTGAAAAGTGTAAACAGTGTGCTCGGGCATCATTCAAGAAACGACAGTGATGTAAAAATCAACAGTCCTACTTAGAATCCATTGTTTTCTATATGTTATAATTTATTATTATAAATCTGAATACATCCATAAGCTGAAAGAAAATGGATACACGTGGTGCACACTGTGCAATATTAAATTACGGCACACCGGGAAAGAAGGCACCTACCACCTACGCTCCATGCTTCAAGGAATTGTCATATTGTAACAGGAGGATTCCGGCGAGTTTCAAGGACATTAAAGAGAAAGAGAATGCAGCCAAGCCTTCAGCAGCTTTTGACGTGAACTTGGCATGAACCATTGAATCCAGCTCAGTCTGAACTCTGCAACTCAAACACTACTCATTTGTGCATATTTTATTAGGACTAAATAAGAGATGACAAATGTGCGTTATGGGTAAAAGAGATGGTAACATAATGTAGTCTACACCTTGTTTAAATTTCGTGATGTATTCTGAAGTGTAATTATGAAATGAAGGATTAGATTTTTATCTTAAGGGACTGTTTGCAGTTCCCTCCCACCCCTGACTATGGCTAGTCCTTGCTATATGTAGGTATAGTTATTTATATATACTTTATCTGTGCGGAAGAAGTTTAGGTTATGTAGTCACAATTCTAAAATTGACTATCCTTTAAATTTTGTTTGATTTTAATGTTTACTTTGGTGCTGTATAAATGTGGAAAATGATTCAAAATAAAGCACAGCGGTTGGGTTGGCTTCTGTCACAAATGTCGATACGCCGCTCACTTGAGCAAATTTTAGGATTTTTTTGGGTTCTGGCATTGGCATCCCTGTTACATATACTGTATAAAAGTATTTTTCTGTGGTTCTGGCATTCATTATTCTTTGGTCCAATCTGTGAGATACGGGAATTTTCGCACATCTCAAATAAACTAAACTTACATCATAATTGAGGGAATATTTATTTCTGATGAGGTGGGGGGGAGGATATCACTCAGAGAACTGTGTACTTACTAAAGGAAAGAGGTTTTGAACGGTGCATGGTGTTAAATATAGGCAGAAGAGAAAAGTGAGATATGGAGTGTTGTAGAATGCATTAGCGTTTGAAACAGATATCTGACACATACATTTCATGTAATAGGGAATGGAACCGGTTCTTTTATAAGACTGATATCAGGATTTTTTATGATAGCATTTGAAGACTTTTGTTTAAAAAGTGCTGTTTCCAAGAACCCAGAGAAAGTTTTAAATTATTAGTGCATTTACGTGTTCAACCAATCAGAGAAGCTTGCAACAACTGCTAGTAAAAGAAATGTCATAGTCATATTAGTAGACCTATTTTGTGGCTGTTGTTCCATAAATATTGTCATAATGTGTAATACAGTAAACACACTGGCCTGAGCAGCCTATTTATGCACATTGCATCTGGCCAGTCAAGAGAGAACATGGTCATTAACAGTGGCTGGCGAGACAGCTGGCAGGAGCTACCTGTCAAAGCTCACAGTTACAGCTATGGCGTTGAAAAGTCACACAATAGGAGAGATCATTTCAAATTAGTGATGTTTTTCTTTGAATTTTTACTTCCACACAGTGATCGAGTCATTCACCAAGCACCAAAAAGGCACAACTACAAATAACAGCACATCTTTTTGTGCATTTTTGACTGTTCTCTGTGGCCTCTTTCAGCGTTCTGGGTGTCACGAATTGGCGACCAAGGAATTTTTTTTTTTTTAAAGATTTTTTATCCCTTGTATAATCAAACTTTTTAAATTGTATTTACATTTCCTGATCCACAGAACGGAAACGACTGGGTGTTGGCCAGTCACAAGAGATGAACTGCTTGTATCGCTTCTGGTCATTCTTCCTACGTCAGGGTTACAACCGCAAAATGTACCAAGAATTCAAAACTTTAGCTGTGGAAGATGCATCCAAGGGCCATAGGTGGGTTGTGACTTTTATGTAATCAAAAAGTTTGCAAGGAAAATAGAAATAGTTGTGATGAATTTAAAGGTGTACTCTGTTACTGAGTATAGTGTCATTTGTAAGACAGGAGGAGACAATCTCAGAAGGAAATCTTAAGTGTGGAGTTCATATGTGCTTTAGCTAGTTTTGCAGTATGCAGCTTCACAATGATCACTGTTGATGAACTCGGATCAAAGAGTTTATGATATAAACAAAAGAAGACACCTCATATATTCACATTGCTTCTATTGTGAAGCCACATCCAGTAGATGCACATTGGGAGCGGAGGAAAGCTTGGACAGTATTCCTGTGTACTGGTTAACCTTCTCCCCATCTTAGGGGGACTCTTCCCCAATTAACTGTATGTTCAGCAGTAATTACTAGCCCTTAGTCAGGCTTCCTGACTTGTCATGAGTGATCGGTCTTGCCTGATATACACTCTTTAGCTTTAAACTGAGGTAGTTGGTGTGGAGACTGAAAAATGGATGTGGAGCAGTGATCAAATCTGAGGTAAAGAAATTGGATAAGAATAAAGCAACCAGCTCAGATTTCGGTAGGCTAGAATTTCAGTGCATTACCAGTCATATATTAGTTGCACGACTGAATAGCAAAGAAGAAAGGTCTAGTAGTTCATTAGGTTTGAAAGAAGGATATGCTCCAAAATGTGATGACTCTTGCAAAGATGCTGGGTGTAGAAAAGTCATGATAATTTCCTTAAACCACAAGACGCCTTAAAGACTAGCAGTTCTATTAAAGCTGTTTTCTCCAGTAGTTTATTGTGGAGTTCACAGTGAAGTGCTTGTAGTTTGAGTAGTGTGTACAGCGCCGTCTGGCAGGTTTAAATTTTAGAGGTATATATGTGAGCTGTGTGTCCCAGTGTATTATGGCAGAAACATGCACTTTTTTTTATTTTGCCCTGACAGATACGGTTTGGAATGCTTATTCCGGTACTACAGCTATGGCCTGGAGAAAAGATTTAGGTTAGAAGTCTTCCAAGATTTTCAGGAGGAAACTCTACGGGATTATGCAAATGGTGAGTTTTACGGGCTTGTTTTCATATGTTATTAGGGGATATTTTAACTTACATTTTATGTTTTATTGATGCAGAAAGGGTGCTCCAGTGTAAAATGGCAGTTAAAAGAGCTACCTTTATTTAGCAAGGGCTCATAATTTTGGCTGTAAGATCCAGTATATAGTAAAACGCTTGCAGGTGAACAAAAATCTCCCCACTTTACTGTTGAGGAGATATTAAAAATAACATTGTATTTATAAGCACGAACAAAATAAAGCTTACTGGCAGTTTGGTTTCTTTGCTTTATGCATCCTCTCTCCTGATGAAATGTCATTATTACAGTCGACTCCGCTTAATCGCCCTCCGCTTAATCGCCTTTTCCGCTTAATCACCTCATTTTCTAGGGAACCGAATTTTTTCTATATAAGAGTCACTGGATAATCGCCTCTCACTCCGGAAATCGACCAATTCAAAGATCAGCGATTGAAGGGTTACAGTTGACAAACAAATAATGTACACAGATGGTTTAACTGCGTGACAGATGGCAGACCGGTTGACTGAGTGACAGCTGCCACCCCGAAATAGGTGTGACAAGCCTTTCCTCCCTACCTCCTCCTCCCTTTGTCCCCCTTCGTCCCACGCTACACATCACTGCCTTCGCCCGTCCGATAATGCTAATGCGCCAAAAGCCATATAGTGTCCTCCCCCCGCGCCTTGATTGCAACTATCTGGTGGATTTCGGTTAGATCAGAGAATGTGTCATGTGGATGAACGGTCCGTGCCATCCTATTCCATTTTGTCTGCTGGGCTACTGCGATGTGGCCAGTGAGAGAGACTGCAGAGATCAAATATTTTGTGCGCTACAACACCGTCAAACTCGAGTTTGTCCCGAGACTGGTGGCGAGAAGGTGTCAATGCACGATATCAAACCACAACATCAAAGAAATTTAACCCCATTACCAAAAATATGGCCGAAATTACCTTCTCCGCTTAATCGCTTCTCCACTTAATCGCCCACTTTTTTCGTGATCCCGAGGAAGGGCAATTAAGCGGAGTCCACCGTATTTATAATTTCGTCCTTTGCATAATACATGGCAAGGAAAAATCGGATGAGTTTATGAACTAACTCCGAATTGAGACAGACATACACAGATTATTATGAAGATAAAAGGCAGTGCTCACACTCATATCACCATTAAATTTCATTATATCAGTCACTGTAGTTCAAAATGTTTGGGTTTGAATTTCATAAGAAACCATTTCTTAACATAAGGCTGCACATTCTTTGTTCCCACAGGCCAGCTGTATGGACTTGAAAAGTTCTGGGCTTTTCTCAAGTACTCCCGACGCAAGGTTGATGTGAAACCTGAACTACAGGAAAAACTGTCTCCTTTCAAGAAACTGGCAGACTTCCGAGTGGAGGTAAATTCTTGTTGCTTAGCTCAGTGTTCAGCATTGTTTTGTCAGAGAGCATCTATAGATTGGCAATAATTCTTTATCATTTTACATTGTGGTGTTGAATCATGTGATAGTCCATGGTTGTAAGGTTTGAGAATAGTGTAGCTGTGGAACACAAGAAGCAAATGCAGCTGCTGACACCACCTTGACATGGTAGATACCTTGATTATGACCATCATGTCATTATGTTCTACTTTTATTGTCATTTAATCAGGAACTTTCTTCTTAAGCAATAACATAATTTACTTCACCTCAGAGCTGGCTGGCAGCTTTGTAACCTGCAAAGGGACATGTATCTCTGTGAGCATGAAAAGCACAACCTTACTGTGGAGCAGATAATAGGAGTTTTGTTCTCTTTTTTTTTTTCTATGTGACTTTTTTTGTCCCCAAGTCTGTTTTCTGTTTCTGTTAGTTGTCATGTCTTTGCTGGCTGTTGGTTGAGAAAAGGTTTGAGGCAGCCTCAGGTATTCTGATTGAAGTGCTGTATAATGAGTTTCCCTCCTGTGTCCTTCCAGGATGATGTAGACCAGAGTCAGACTAGCGCTGAGAGTGGCCAGTCACAGTTACCAGCAAAACCACCAGTCCAAACACAGTCAGCAGTGGCAGCCCAAGCAGCTGCAGATATCCCAAGCAAAGGCAGCAGCAAAAGCAGCAAGAGCTAGTCGAGCATGAAGCTAACTTTACTTACCTCTTGCCGCAGCTCACAAAATCACATGCACCTCCAGCCTGCCTCTTGTTGTGGGCTTCCTTTAAGATTAGGGTGGAAAGGTCATCTGACTTGGTGAGCAGCATGCAGGATTTTGTCGCTAGGATGGCATAGAGGGATATAGGCACCATTTGCCTCCATGCTATCCAATGGAAGCAGCACTCACTTCAGGTGAAGATGGTCAGACATCTGTGGCTTTATATAGTATGAAATGACCATCTGCACCTGATGTGAGCAGCACATCCATGGTAAAGCATACAGGCAGATGTTATTTAGACCCCAATGCCATGCCAGCGATGATTTGTCTGATTTATGACCGAACTGAATTTGCTGAATTTCAAGTATTATGCAAGACGTGAATGTTACGGTGATCCGCCTCACCAACACTGGTACAGATGACAGCCAGAAGATGTGATTGACAATATTTTTAACTTGCTTAACTCTTATTCCTGCTGTCAGAGTTTGTGAACATGTGCTGGGAAAAGAATTAGGAAGAAAACTCACTTGGAAGTATGCAAAAGTTATCTTTTAGTTATTTTATTGTATGCTTTATAATTTAAAGGGTAAAATAACAACTGTGTTCACAAAATGTGAAAATATGGTATAGTTTGCTTCTCAATCTTCGCCAGCTTGAGATGGTTAAGTCAATCTTTTTATGTGGATGATATCGAATGAATGTTCAGAAGACTAGCCAATCAGCAAAAAAACCTGGGTCTGTTCACCCCCCCCAGAGACATGTAGTATGAGCTGAGATTGACAGGGGATTAGGCTGTGAACTGACGTGAATCAAACAGATAGTGTACTTGCAGAATTGGAGCAATGTTCCATTTCTTTGCCTCATCTACCAGCCATCTGGTGTCTGATTGCTACACTGTTCACTCCTCACACCTAATGATATTGAAGCTAAGAGTAAATGCCTACTCTCGAGCAAGAACCTGAAAGAACAGTTTAAGCCAGTAAAATCTTGTGGTATATTTCTACAGCATCAATGCATGTTGGCAGTTTTGAATTTGTGTGATCCATGAACAATGGTTGCAGTAGACAGAAAGAGCCCATAACAGCAAGCAAGCAGATGTTTAGACTATTTCCACACTGTATTGAACCAGTGGATGATCAGAGTGGCAGCACAGAGCTGTGTCCTTCCATCTCCTCTACCTCTCTTTCCATGAAATGCACTGGCTTCTGTTTTGTTGTATTCTTATGTGCTTGATCTTAGTTTTGAATTGAACATGTTTGTCACAAACAGAGTTTAAGTGAAATGAAACTGACCAGAGTCTTAAAGCACAAAACTATCAACTGGACCAAGGTGGGCAAACTTATTGATCATATTTATTCAATGTTCCTATCCCCAGAATGGAGTTAGTTCAGAATCTAAATTAACTTCATTCATTTCTGAATATTAAATTCTTCATAAGAACAATACCAGTATTTCCTACTTTGAGAAAAGCCAAAAATTGTGCCCTGCGAGCAATTCCACATCATCAGATTTGAGCTATACTAGAACTGAATACTGCCTGCAATTATTTTATTTCCAATTCTGGGATTTTAGGGAGATTCTCACATCTTATTGTCATGTCCATGTCGCTGGAATGCAATTTCCTGGTCAGCTCAGTTGCTGCAATGCAAATATGCAAGAGTTTATTATTCTGTTCTGTGCTACATGTTTATCTGAGCAAATTACTGGTCCATATTAACAGAATAATGATTAGGATAACAAGATCTTCGTTTTCCCAAGTCTCTGACCATTTGGCCTGATGGCATGGTATAACACATGCAAGTTTATGTTCCAGTGGTTTATAATATGCTCTAGATGTCTTGCTGCTCTACGAGGTAGCATATCCTCCTGATTTTCAGAGCCTCAGGTGATGTACTCTAAGTTTCAAAGGGTTGTGGAGTGAGTAGGCACATGCTGGCATTGTCTGTGAGAGGGTTGGATGGACATAAACCCAGTACACACAGTTGACACTGATATGACATGGTAGTAGTTACTATAGTAATATATGGAAAAGATAAGGAAATTTCACAATTGACCTGCCTCGAGGATGCATTTGTCATAAAATGCTTTATCAGTGTTTTTAAGTAGATTATTCTGAAATGTGTGGATATATAAGGTCGTTCTATTATTTTTTTTCTAATAATTACAAATTACAGTTCATACGTGTGTCAAAAAGTCTTAGCTTTATAGACTTGGGTTAACCAATTGCAATGACCATAACATTTGAATGTAGACCAGGTGAGGCATGTCATATGTCGTGAGTAGAAAACTTTGTTTCATTTATTTGTGCTGGTGAGATGGCAGAAATTACTGATAGAAACCAATAAATCTTGAGTTGTATTGAGATTGGTTGATCAGTCTCACTTGTCATACCATCATATTTTAGCATTTATTTTCTTTTCTTGTTATTATATGTGCCTATGCTACAAACTGAGATGTGACATATATTGGATGTAAATTCCTGTACATAGTGTATGTTTTCTTGGACTTTGCAGGGGTTGTTGAGTCACACTTGACTTGCCATATGATTGTATGCTTCACCTCATCAAGGATTATACGGCCCATTTCATCAAATCTGATTTGAACGTATTTCTGAAGGAACCTATCACACAGGAGCTCTATGAGAGATTTACAGAGGCTCTCTGTGCTTTGAAGGACTACAGTAAAAATTGAAGCTTTAAATCTTGTTCCTTATAGATGGACTAATTGCTAAAGTGATATTCCTCACTGCCTGACAGTGTCTGGGTTTGAGCCACCAGGCATAAGCTGTATGAGATTATCTAAGCTAGTAAAGAAGGAGCTCCTGCATATCTTGTTCATTTTGTTGTTGGTGTAGAGAATGATATGGCTACTTACATGAACACATGTGTCACCTGTTCTCTCCTATTCTGTTAATTGAGCTGAATTTAGAGCTCTGTGGATGTAACATTACAGTACAGTCCAGTGTCTTGCTGCAATACTCACATACCTGGCCTCAGATCAGACTGAATAGATTTTTCAACATTTCACATAAAGTTGCTCCCCCATTTCCATCATATGTTAGTGTTTTAGATGTCAGAGGTGAAAAACAGCACCAGGACAAAATTCCTGATTAGACTGATCGCAATTTATGTGAAACAAAATCACAGTATTTTTCATTTTTCAAGTAAATTTTGTAACAAAGTGAAAATGTTGCAGCAAGGCACTGAGTTGTGTGAAACAGAATAGAAAAGAACATGTTTGGCTGCAGACACAAAGTTGCTTTGATGTCAGTGTTCTCTTCCAGAATCCAGCTTTCATGAACTACTGTAGCTTGAGTTGCAACTGTTTTTCCCTGCTCAGCAAGCATCGGTGATAATTTGCCCTATATAAGAAGGCTTTGGGTTGTGGTTGGCTTAGCATTTTTTGGCAGATCATCTCATATCCACTAGCGCTCTTTGTATGTAGAGTTCACCCTACAGTTTGTCCTAATTGTTTACGCTTAGAATATTAAGATTTCCTTTAGTTGCTTTTGGTCTCCCCCACCTTTCACTGTTGATTCTTTCTAGCAATGAAATTTCTGATGTTTCACATTCGCAGGCCTAAGCCTTGTATTTCATGAAGAACTTTATTGTATCTTGCAATTGCGCTCAGACACAGTTGTTCTAATTTCATCTCTCTTTGCATCTGGCAGCTATTGATGAGAAAAAAGCTAAATAGATGTCAGTGTGGAATGTATCATCTGAAATGCTTTCATCTTGTCAAGGATTCTGTTTGTTGAACGCAGCCTGGAATGATATTTGTCAGAAGTTAGTGACAGTAGTATACTGAAACCAAGATGAAAATAATAAATGTGGCCAACAATTTAATTTGATTTTATAGCACTTTCATTCATTGCTAGCACTTTCATTCATTGCTAGTAGAGAGATGAAAGAGAATAAAAATAGAGCCACTGTGTGTTCCAGCCGTTTAAGATAGACAGCTAATAACTGCTCAAGTTCCAGCAGGCTTGTGCTGGGTTTGACGTACTCCCTGCTTCTCTTGGCTTCGATGTACACCCTCCTTCTGTTGGCCTCGATGTACACCCTCCTTCTGTTGGCCTCGATGTACACCCTCCTTCTGTTGGCCTCAGATAAAACTGCCATTTTAACCTGTCTTGTTCACTGTTGTATGAACATGTTGTATTATCATATGGTTTGATAAGGCTCCAAAGGTCTTCACAAGCCCTGATTGTTATAAAAAGATTCAGTTTTTCAAAGCAAGTTTTTTCATAACTGTGAATTTTGAGAATTCCATTATGTCATCTTTATACATTGTCAGTTAAGATAAGATACTTTATTTAGTTGATGCCTAATTGTCTAGAAATCTTATGTTTGATCGAAATAGTCAATGAATTTCCAGACTTGTAGATTCTTACTGACAGAGCCAGTGAGGGCGCATTAGGCACAATATTTTTGGTAGCTTTTTAAAAAAAAAAAACTTTGTCCAAGTCTTCACAGTGCTTGGCTGTAGTGATATTTTGTTGAATGGATGGCTGTCTGTAAACTTCAGTGTTTCTAGCATATTCAATTGAGTTTTTTGGAAGACAAATAAAAAATGTTGATGTTTTGCTTAGTGTTTCCCTGTAAATAAATATATGCAAACGATTGGTTTGAATTGTAATGTTGTATTGTGAATACATAATGCTTCACCTTCAATAGAACATTTTTATTGTTGTTACATTTTAAGCAAGATGCGTTTAACAAATTCTCTCTGCCCAGTTTTATTCCTGTGTGTTCCTAGTGGAAATGTTAACCTGCATTCTTTGCTTGTGCCCAGACTAGCTCATATCACAGATCAGAAGCAGATACAATGATGTTTCCTGTTGAGATAAGTTACTGGTATCCTTCATCTCCTTTGATGGAGATGAACTCTTGAATACAGTTTTAGCATGTTAAGCAATTTTATTTCACTACTATTCATAAAGTGATGGTTCTGACTAAATTCCATGAAGTTTTTGGATAGGGATTGCTTTATTTTCATGAACAGATGTGCAGGGTCATATAGTGTGTATTAGCTAAGAGTGATGTTTGCTGTGCATTTGGGTGTCCTGAAGTTCAGATACGTACTAACTTTCTTTTGAAATGTCGGATCACATTTAGATAGTATGTATCAGGTAGTTTGGAAAGAGATCAAAATGTAATGATATGGAATATGAGAAGAGACTCATTTTTCACTTGGATAGGCAGAATGTACAATAGAGATTCCCATAGAACCCAGAGTGGAACTTTTAGATAGAAGGCAGCAGTGCATGAGTTTGACCCATCCAAATACAATGATGGCAGTGACAGGTTAGCAGTTTCAGACTTTCCTCTATCCTAAGGTGCCAACAGGTGATTTCGGTCTCATGTCAGAGCTCCTTTCATTAAACTACCAGAGCTTCCAACATTGACACATGACACACTCTGAAAGATTGGCTGAAAAAGTGCAAATATCTTTACTCACTTCTTGAGGTTTCTTGTAAAGAGATCATGATTTGTCAAGTTTAATATGGAATCTTGATATTCTCAAGATGTTGCTTGGCTGTTCAGTGCTGTTGACCCTGTGTTTCTGATATCTATTCGGAGTGACTGATTTTGCTTCTTGGCTTGCTTGTGGGGCCACACACTTGTTCCACAGTCAGTCTGTATGTGCTTACTGTAGCCGCTGTGAGGAATGTTTGCCTTGCATGACATGTAGGGGGCTATTTAATTTGTAGGGTTGTGGATATTTAGTCTTTAACATAATATGCTGCCATGAGATTGTTACCTCAAGATATATATGAACTGTTATTTATAAAGGTGTGAGAAATCCAGCTTGAGCAAAGTATGAAGACCAGAAAGGAAAAAAAAAGGTTATCAGAAAGTCTTGTACACTGACCAGATCAGTTTTTGGCATTTTGTCTAATTATGTCATAACTTTGGCCTGGAGATGCTCTTTTTCTTGGCCCATATACATAAGATGATAAAGACTTAGTTTTGACAGACTTGCTCTTATTTACCATCTGTCAGAAATATGGTTTTACTCGGTTTAAGTCTGTTGTGTACTGTTGTTCCTTTTTGTCTGGAAATTGTTCTGGTATCCACTGGCAGGAACAGTCGGCAGTAAGGTGGAGGGCTAGAAACATGGACGACTTTAAGCTCAGATCAGCAAGGAATGTATGAACCAATTCAGACATATTGTGAGAACGGTTATGACTACTTTTATTAACTTTTAAATATTTTTTACTTCTGCAATTCTACTTTTCTACACAATTGAGTTTTTCTTCTCTTTCCTGATATTGGGTGTTGTTATCAGTCTGTATCCATCCTCACCTGCCTTCATGTCATTTTGTTGATCATCTTCTCAAAACACAAGTTATTAAGTTTGTTGTGGTTTTCTGGAGGTNTTAAAAGCAGTATGAATTATTAAATTCCACCAGCACCTGGGCACTACTTACTCTAAAGTAAACTTTTTTTTTTTGTGAAGAAAGATAGTAAAGTTTAAAAACTGGGGTTGTGTAGGTTAACTTTGGTTTTTCTCTTTCAGCACATGCACTACCAAGCTCTCCTCTCACTTCCTTTCTCCTTCCTCCACATATAACTGGGGAGAATTTGAGATTAGCAAGAACTGAGCTGTAGATTGTGATATAATTGTAGTAGGAAGGATATGTAGTCTTGCCAGGTTGTGATAATAGTTGGTCTGTGTTTTGATAGACTGGTTTACTTCTTGTAAGAATATTAAAAATTAAAAACTCTCAGTCAGATGTCCCTGCAGCAGCTCACTGAAATGACAGCTGATCACAGCAAACAAATAGCAGGAATGATAGTCAGGTGACATGGCCTTTGAAATGAGTGTGGAGTATGGAAGCAAAGCCTAAAGGGTAGCTTTTTAAGCATGCACAAAACTCTAGATAAAAATGCTCATTTGATTTTTGGGAATGCCGAAGTCCACGTTGTGTGCTCAGAACTGTTAGTTTGAAACTGCAGAAATGTATGACATTTTCAGTGGACTGAGCTGAGAAGTAGCGATCATTGAAAGTATAATACAGTATGTTCCCAGTGTTGTTTTAACCTCTCCTGTGCTGTGCAGTATGGCTGCATATCTGTGAAGTTTCACAGATTTGAATGCAAAAGATCATAAGAGTAAATTGTCTAATACAAACATTCACAAGTTTACATGAGGGCTCAGCCAGTATGCCAAACCAGTATAAATGTTAAAACATGATGAAAGATGATGTTTAGACTAGGGTCCAACACATTTACATAATTCAGGTCCTCATAAAAATGATATAGTTTTGCGATGTGAATTAGTAGCTGCCTGCAACCTCTTGACATCAATGTTTTTGGTCAGGAAGGATTTCTTTAGCTTACCAGCACTGTGGTGGTTCAGTAATTTCATGTCTCTGGGTCCAGACCATGAATCATAGAGTTCTACACAGATACAACTGGTCTGTAGACATAAAGCCGCTTCAGCATTGATCAACTTTTCGTCAAATAATTATTATGTCAGGATGGTGTCATATCGGATGATTTATCTTTTAAAAGGAGGTTACATTTCTGTAGGACACAATTCACTGTGCAGCTCTTCATGTTACTTGCTGGGATATTGAAAGTTTCAAATATACAGTGGTCATGTAGCAACATGTATTAGGCATATCATTATCAGCAAACAATTTTCCCCAACCAATGCTGGCAGCAGACATGGGCTGGGAAGGAAGATAAGACAAGACTTTCATGACCAGTAGGAAGGGAGTGAGGGGTGGGGAGGTTATTTTCTTAGTCAAGTATTTACTGACATTGAGTTCTTTTTCTTTTTTTGCTTGTCCATTTTCATGTAATGAGAACATGTTTGCATAATGTACATAAATGATAGATATCATATATGCATTTAATTTCCAATGATTTACTGGAGACAATATATTGACTTGTCCAATTTCACGTTTTGTCAGTTTTCTTGTAATGATAACTTTTTTTTGCCATGTATGTAGCCTAGATTAAGTGTGGCAGTGTCCGAAGTTTCAGTGTTGTACTGGTGGTGCTTATAATAGCGATAGTTTGTCACATGCTGGTAGCTGAGCCACAGTAGAAAACATGAGAACAGGCAGAACAGTTTACACAGCTTGACTGAATTCACAGTTAAAAATAAGCCATCTTTTTTTGTTATCTATATGAATCCAGTATCATTTATTTAGATCCAGAGGGCATTATAAGTCTTGCAGACACACACATGGAGATGGCTGAATGGTAACAAGTTTAGGACAAGTTCCATTTAAAAGTTTCAAGGTCTGATGATAAGGATTCTTTAGACAAAGTGTAACATGTTGCTTCTATCAAATTCACATTGCCTGAAGCAGTGAAACTTTTACATTCAATTCAGACTGTAAAACAGAAACAAGACACTTTAATTTTGTGTTCACTTATGTAATTTCCTCTTTGTTGGTGGCTACAAACATTTTTGTATACTGCATTTGCTTTCCTTTCTCTTCTTATGCGGATGCTAACCATTTCTTACTCTCTCCCCTTCATCACTTTTGTACATAGGGAAAATGTATTCTACACCTCTCTCTCTCCTGCCACTTTCTTATTCCAAATTTTGAACTACTGTATACTTGATGATTGTATTTTAAGTGCTGTTTTAATGCAACATTCAGTTTGACTTGTGTTTTCCCAATATGGCTATTTGGTTCATTTTAGTCTACTACTTCTCATTCAGGGGTAGGGGTCCATGATCATTTTCCAATAATAATTTTTTGGCCATGATCCCAATGTCCTTGCTTCTGTGTATCGGAGAATGAATGTGCATGAATTATTGTGTGTCAGAGAATAAAAGTGTATGTGTTTATTGTGTGTCAGAGGATAAAAGTGTATGTGTTTATTTTGTCAGAATAAAAGTGTATGTGTTTGTGTGTCAGAGAATAAAAGTGTATGTGTTTATTGTGTGTCAGGATAAAAGTGAATGTGAGTCGGAGAATAAAAGTGTATGTTTATTGTAAATGTGAGTCGGAGAATAAAAGTGTATGTGTGTTTATTGTGTGTCAGAGAATAAAAGTGAATGTGTTTATTGTGAATGTGAGTCAGAGAATAAAAGTGAATGTGTTTATTGTGAATGTGAGTCGGAGAATAAAAGTGTATGTGTTTATTGTGTGTCAGAGAATAAAAGTGAATGTGTTTATTGTGAATGTGAGTCGGAGAATAAAAGTGTATGTGTTTATTGTGTGTCAGAGAATAAAAGTGTATGTGTTTGCTGTGTTTCAGAGAATAAAAGTGTATGTGTATGGTATGTGTGTCAGAGAATGAATGTGCAGTTGTTTTACCATGTGTTAGAAAGTGAATTTAATTAATTGTACGTATCAGAGAGTGAATATGCCCCTGTGTATCAGAGAGTGAATATGCCCCTGTGTATCAGAGAGTGAATATGCCCCTGTGTATCAGAGAGTGAATATGCCCCTGTGTATCAGAAAGTGAATATGCCCCTGTGTATCAGAAAGTGAATATGCCCCTGTGTATCAGACAGTGAATATGCCCCTGTGTATCAGAGAGTGAATATGCCCCTGTGTATCAGAGAGAGGGGATATTAATATTCATTGACTGTTCAGATCAAGGATGAAAGTAGTGCAGGTTAACCACTCTGTAAGACCCTTTATACAAAAGCCTGGTTTCAACAACTCTGAGATTGAGATCTTTTTAAAACATGACTAAAACAAAACTAAAACTATATGCAGATGAAAAATTGCCCACAGTAAACAGTTTTCACACCAAACCACCACTACAGAAGAGTTACACAATACCATTCATATCAACCACAACCACACGAGTTAACACTGCCCATACCAAATCACAGCCATACAAGTAAACAGTGTCCACATCAAACCATAACAATGTAACAGAAATGAAACAGATCTCAAAATTTATTTCAGTGTTACAGATCTCCAATATACACAAGAGCTGCACTTAAAGAAATTGGTTTCTACCCTGTTGATGGGTTCCTCAAAGCATTCTTACTTCTTGACCACAAAAACACAGCCCTAGAACACCTGATTTTCTCTCAGCTGAGCTCCATTTCTTCCACAGATATTCTATTTAAATCAGCACCACTCCCTGTAGGTTGCCATGTAAAGCCACTCATCTCTTCAGTGAAATCATATGGATAAACATCTCTGTTGGTCAACACGGACCACTTGCAAGGTGCAGATATTACCGTGTATGTAAAGATCATTTGTGCTGACAAATAACATTGTATTGCACATGAATTAAGTTTGGGAAGAAACAGCATTGACCACAGCAAGTATACTGGCATGAAAGAATAGGCCTAATTCTTCATAAATTGTTCCATACTTACAGAATTTTAGTTCTACAAAATTCTGATAATCACAAGTGGTCAAACAATTCTGAACAAAATACCAAACTTTACATTTGACCAGATTATGGAATATGATGCAGGTGAGAGATGTTACTATCACATAATCAGCAACTTAACAACAGCTCTATGACAGGGCCTGTTTCATCGAGCCATGAGATGATAGATAATTCCAGCACTAGTAGCAACACTCCTGGCATATCTTGGTCTAATTATCTGCAAATACTGTACTACTGAGTGACCAGGATTTTCTTGGGTCTCCGGAGCATGAGCTGTTACATTGAGTCTAAGAGTGACAAGTAATCTATTTCATTAAAGACAGGTTGATGAACAAACATCCATCATCCCTTTCTGTGGCATTCGTTTCTTTTCACCTCCAGTGCAACAAGCATATCTTTTCATTTGGTCACCTAAAAGTACACTGTGCAATTGTACATGTGATAAATCTGTTCAACACATTCACGCAAACCATCCACTTCTGACACGGTGGTAATTCTATAGCGTTTACAGGGACATTTCACATTCACAGTGCATTCATTATGACAAACACACACACAGATTTATTATCAAGTGGAAACAAAAATTTACCCTAAGGGTGTGGTTTGTACAATAAGCATATACAAGCACAAAAACACCACACCCCTTGTCTCTAGCCCCATGAATCTAACAGATGCATTATGCAACCAGCCTAATGCAAACCACAGATGATCAATTCTTTCTATTATTAAGTACAAATGCCATTAAATAAATTTTATCCTTGTTTTTTTGTTTTTCCTCTATTTGCCTTGTGCAGATCCACGTCTTTCACAAGGTGAGCAATTCTGTATTTAATCCAAGTTGCTGTTTTGTTACAATACTGTTCTGGACAAATGTCTGGAACAACTTTCAAATTTCAATTTACTTTCTGCTAAGTTCCAAAACGTTTACTGTGAGTCTGCAATAGTCATGTGTTTGCGTAGTTTAGTTTTCAGGTCAATGTGTCTCAAATCTGAACTGACATCAACTAAATCAAGACTTCATAACAATCATCACACATGGATGGAAGGGAACCAGTTATTAACAAGGCATTTGTCCTTTATTGGGATTCACATCTTGTATTAAGAAAAAGAAAAGAGCATAGCAGGGTTTTATTGGAGGAGGACATTTAGCTGCATCAGAAGAATTGTGAGATTATTTGTGTTTCATGTTCACTGCATTTCTGATGTCAAATCCTTAAAAATTCAGCGCAGAGAAAAAAATTGCTTCTATACATTTTGCTCTTAAGAACACAATTCCCAGCCACTGACACTTTAGACTAATTGAAGTTGAAGTGTAATCTTAATTCAGCTACAGTGTCAGCTGGTGCAAACCACTGGACTGGAAACTGCTCTTCAAGACACAGAAATAACTTCTATGTCAAATGACAAACTCAACACAGGAGTGACTTGGGTAAGAGAAAGCCAATATGGTGTTTCAATTTTAATGGTTGCATGGTAAACAGCACATGTACTCTCAAACTTTGACATTTATCAAAAATGGCAGAGGAAGGTATGTGCTGAACTGTCACATAGTGGATGCTTTTTTGAATGTCAAAACCCTTTGGGGATAAGTGCAGTGTCAGGCAAGGAGAAGTGAATCCTGACCCAAATACAGTACATGTACTGTCACCAGGATATATAAAAGCCCTTAATAAGTGCTTCCCAAACACAGCACACTCTTGAACTTGTCTTACATTGTACTACATGTGGAGCCCTGTACAAAACATGGCGGTATCTCGATATTAATACTCATTTAATAAGTATACCATACTATTCTGTATGAAATTCACATGCATGGTTTCATTACAGTATTATTAAACTGTATATCATTTCATTCTACCGTGAACCTTGATATTAAGTATACCTCAAGAAAAAGTATTTGTTCCATGCCCCAAAGGCATATTTCTTAACTGACTTAACATTCTACTCAACTGGCTATTGGTCCCCACCTACACATGAGGACAAAAGCTGAGAACAAACAGATTATCTTTCACTGTGTGGAGGGCAAAGAATTAGAACAGTATGATTTTTTTTTTCCTCAACATGTTCCAAGACATCTATCAACATAAGATTTCAATACAAGGAGTAAAACGTCCAATATGATACAGTAATAAGATACCAACAGTTTCTTAACTTGCAAAATCAATAAGAAAGACAAAGGCAAGTAGGCCTAATACACAGGGGTGAAACTTTCCAAAAGCTGAATTCACTTGAAACTGGGGATTTGGGCCCATGGCATGGACTGTGTTT
>JAWQUT010000194.1:687207-700462 GCA_033807755.1 Ellobium chinense
AAGAGAGGAAGAGAAGAAGAGAATGCCTCTTGCAATACATACGCTTCTGCACATTGAAGATAAATGAGACCATTTTGTTTACTATTTTGAAGTTCACTGTATTCAACTGGAATAACCTTTTTTGTTTTTGTTTTTTTTGCGCAGTGGTAATTAAGTGAATGACAGAATACATTCTATTCCCTGATTTCAGCAAATTTACTGAATAGTATCACCAATGAATACACCATGGACCCCAAGACGGAGGAGCTGATTTCGGTTCACGTTCTAGAATAAGCGTACTATTGTTGGTCAATGTTGGCTTCATACATTTTGTTTCCGTACTACCAGCTCTGACCTATGACAAATCAAATGTGATGATCTGCTCTACTAATGCTGCTACTCCCCCCTTTCCCCAGCAAATCCCAAACTTGCCCCACACGCAAAATTTCATACAGAATGACCCATGTGCTCACTGACCTATCTTTTCACACAATGGCAAACTGTTCCCTGTTTGGGAGACTGACCTAACATGAAAAACGGACTACACAATATCAAGCGAAAAGCTACTTCTCAGAAAATAAAAGTTGGGGAAGACATTATTATCTGTTCACTGACAATCCAGGTGGTACTGTCTTTTCTGCACAGCTGTCAACATTCAACATTTTCAATGAAAGAATGAATCACTAGAATATTTACATTATACACTCAAGGAAAAAAAAAATATAAACAACAGTGCAGGCCACCACACAAAACAAAGCAGCAATGATAACAGCCATAAACTCATTAACTCAGTAACTAGTTTACCAAACTTCAGACAGATAAGACACTTGCCTTGCTGCCAGTCAAAATAAGGTTTGCAAAGTCACTTTCTGAGTTATTGCTATCACATATTTTATGTACTTACATATTTGGTGTAAAAAGTCTGAGCTAGGACTATTCTGGCCTGAGAAATGGTTGTTTGAAATTGTGAATTTCAATGAAAATTTGATTAAACAATAATGTTACACTACACAAGTCCAACAGTCTACCCGACAAACACTTCAAATTTATCCATATTCGTCCACAAATTCAGATATTTTTCAGCAGAAATTATATTCTAACTTTCTGCAACTCATAAAAATTAATTATTGGGAAATTCCAGATCATCTTCTTGACCTTGATAGCTCAGTAGCCTCCTTCTGACCGGCAGCTGTGTGACTTTTCTTCATAAAGTTCCCACAATTTACTGCTTTCATACACAAACCTGATATATATGACACACTCAACTCCCACAACAAAATTTGGATTTTGTGAGTAAACTTTGATGCTAAAAATGGTGTCCCTTGGTAAAAGTGCATTGCATCAAGAAAGTACAGGATGTTCTTTTGAGAACATGACACATCAGTTGAGGAGGCCCAGTTGTATCTGATTCATTCCTTCTACTGAGCATAGTTCATTATCACATTGCAGTAGGGCTCAACTTGTCACCATCCAGGAAGACTGTTATATTTCCCAATAGAGGAATATCTGATTTTCTTCTTTTTAAAAAAAATCTTGTCATTCTAACTAGCTTATTTACAACAGGACAGCTGCTTACTATTTCTGGATGTACAGCGAATATTCATTTACAATCAATAAAACAAGTTGACATACCATTACCACAGCTTTTATGCAAGCTGGTCACAGGATTTCCTCAGCTGTGTCTTTCTATACACAGACTGGAGACAATTCTTCTTGTCAACTACTTTTTTGGTGTAGATTCTGACAACATACTATATCTATATTGCTGGGCAAAATCCGTAAGATGCAAAAGTAGCAAGTTCAACAGATCAAATCCAAGTAAATGCTACAAAAGGAATTTTGAAATCAATTCAGAAATAAAAAGGGACCAGTTAGGGATCACACGTTCTTCCACACATTTTACTCCACTGGATTACACTGATTTTTGCTGCTTGTAAAGGAGAAATGAATTTGACACAGACAGTCTTCGCGGAAGGAGACAAATGTATATTTTGAAATCTCCTCGTTGAACAAAAAAAATAAAATTATAAGGCTATCAAGTCACAGAGAGAGAGAACGCCAGCATAACTCTTTAAGTGTGTGATAACCAGTGGCAAAATACCCTGGAATAGTGAGAATGCCTGTTCCTTCCATAATTATCAACAAAGGATTGGCCCACAAAACAGTCACAGTGCTCACTCACATTTGACAATAATCTAAGTACATGTGGCCACAGTCCAATCATCTGCTTCAGTAACAACGTCTGTAAGAGGACCAGAGTCGGGCACCAACTAGTCCGCTACCATTATGACACAAATGTTGCATAATAACATTGAGTTGTACAAAAGATGAAAACATGCCACAATGTAATGTGCTCACCCAATTGTTTGTTATAAAAGTGTGTGAAGAAGGTCATGATACAGATGAAATTGGGTTCATGGGTGATCCCATCTGTGTCAAAACTTTGTCCAACCATTGCAAAGGTCCATTAAGATGCAGCTCAATCCAGCAAGGGGTAGATGTAACGTCTTGTCTATGGTACTCAGCTCCCCAGCCCTTGACAAAACTCATGCGAATGATGCACATTTTGTTCAGTTCATATACTGCTTCAAAGCCATGGTTCACTGACTGTGACAACAGTGCAGCAAACTCCTGCAAATAAAAAGCAGTAGAATTAAGTTATGCTCAAGTCACTCTTCAGAATGATGCAGCTCACATTTCAAAAAAATAAACATAACAAACGGCGAATAATAAAACTCCCTTACGCTGGTATAAAGGTGAAGATGTTTCCTTAAAAGTCTTTTTCATATCAAAATTATTACCCTAGGAGCTGAGCATTCAACAATGCTAAAATGGCATGATCTTTGGAAATGTGAAATTCAGTTTGTATCTGGTAAATGAACTGATTCTCAGTCACACTCAAAGACCCACCCACCCNCACCCACCCACCCCAAAAAAGGGAATCAGTTTTGTTGCTATGCTGCAAACAACTTTATGTATGGGAACATAACATCTTAAATTCCTTGACAATTTAGCTTATCATCTTTACTTAAGCACAACTATTCATTAAAGAAGCACTGTCTTGTTATTTCCACCGGAATCCAAGGTCTTATATTTTCTATGACTGGTAAAACGGCCTACCTGGTTGTTGAAGATCTTTAGACTACAGCTCGGCGGTATCTTGCAGACAGTTGTTGGATGAAAACCATGTGAGTAGTTGCAGTTGCGGCTTTGAACAAAGATGCTACTGTCACTTAGACATTCTGCATACACCTCTCCTCCTACGTAGTACAGGTGCACTCCTGCAAAAGCAACATAGCAACTGATTATTAAAATGAATGGGAAAAGAACTTCCATGAGACTACGAAAAATTAAATTTAAAGAGGAACAACCAAAAACAACAGAAAAAAAATGCACAGCATATGGATCGTAATATGGCCCTTTAAATTGTTCAAGTACTCAAGAAGCACTTCATATAAGGCTAAAGGTACAAGAATATCACACAAGCTCCAGCAGATTGACAAGAAGACACAAAATGTCATCAGTTAAAAGAAACTAATCAAGTTTTCAACATCAGAATAAAAGTTGCTTTTATCATGCATCGTATCTGATCAGGACAAAAAACAGTTCCTCATAGCAAACTCAAAATGTGATGTTCCAACACAAAATCAGCACTGTGTTGCAGGTGCCAAGGAAAAAGATGACTGGAATTATAAAAATTGATTTTTAAACATGAGATCCTTTGCTTCCAAATGAATTTTGATAATTCTTTAAATCATCATGTGCATCATTTCAGGACGTTTTCTCTCAAATCTGTCTTCTTTTATGTCTACTATGTGACACAATGTGAAAAGCATCAAGTTGCATCACAGATACCACTGATACAAGACCTGCTTATTTTAAGGCACTCTGTGATTTCATGCACCACAACAGCACAAATCAAAAGTAGAAAAAACAATCTAAAGTAATCGAATTCTGAATTTCAAACATAAAAATCTGCTCCACTGAAAAAACAATGGTAGAGAATGACAGAGATAAAATCTACATACCCCTTCCTATATGCCGACGTGTGTTCTCAATGGTAGAGTTTCTGTTGACATTGGACAGAAGGCCCAAACAGAAACGGTCTGTCCGTGAAGGGTCAGTGAAGCCGTCAACAACTATGCTGTTGGATGATGCTTGGAACTGCTCGCCCACTCGATTGTTCAGTTCATAATAGACTATGTTACACCAGTAGTGCGGTTCTTGATAATTCACTGGTTGCTTGTCTGCAAAGAAAAGTAAATCTAAGCTTAAAAAATTGGTGGCTTTTCACAGACGTCTAAATTTACATGTTTCATCCAATAACAAATGTATTTTCATGTTATCTAGGCAGAGTTTACTCCATTCCCCAAGAATAGCTCTCCACTGTCTCCAGTATCAACTGCTCTGGCAGTTCCTCTATAGTTCTGAATCTTATAAAAGCCACTTTAAAATTTTACCCTGTCAAAGATATCCCACCTTAGTAATACTGAAACACTATACTTTAATTACAAGACCAGCTTCTCATAAACACTGTTCTCGACTGATAAGCAAATAGATCTTGTGCTGCATAATCAAGTGAAATCAAGCAGGATACACAGGGATGCCATTCACTATTCATAATTTTCTCTGAGCTTTCTGCAGTTTGACCCAGAGTCCAGTCTAGAATATGTCATCAGTAGCGATGATTTACATAAAACAAAGAAATAAACTTGTACTGCAAATGCATAATTACACTTAACTAGATCTGATTACTACCCATAACACAGGAAGAGAACGCCCCTGCAAACAATACAAACATCTCAATTCTGTTTCTGATTATACTGTGCAACACGTTTTTCAGATGATGTTACACAACAATCTCTGAAAGATGCCAGCCATGTTTAGTAAGTAAAAAAAAAACGCATTTAAGCTGATTCGGAGTTTAACAAGGAAAAAAAAAAAATTAACATTAACCTGTAATTCTAGGTCCAAGTTTTGACAGAGGGAAGGCTGGACTTGGTGCTGCTGGGCCAGTGTGGGCTGGATTGGGTTGATGGTTTGTTTCCATTGGCTGCGGTCCATTCGGTGTATTCTGGTTATCATCATGGGCTTGGTAAGCTGGCGGTGGGGTATCAGCTGGGTAGACAGAGAAGAAAAATCAATCACTGTTACTGTTACCACCAGACATTCAACTTATAATCTTCACTTTCAGGTCCTGATGGGGATTTTATGTCACTATTCTTATGAAAATTACACCTCAGAGTTTATTTTTGCATCTTGATATGTATGACCAACCTTGATGCAAGGCAGATCTAAGCATCATTTTCTAAATCCAAGACTTGATACTGATCCCGATTGGATAGCAACACATACTAGCAATATACACTACAAACAGTCTGTAGGTGTGAGTATGAACAGGCAATGGTTCAATTTTTTGCATTAATAATTCTGTACTTTACAACTACATGCACATTCGAAACATTTGCTACAAAAGTCCACATAAAAGTCCATGCTATTTAGTGAAACCTGAGCCAACAAATCAGCAAAGACTCACAAGTTCCAATTGATGTGATAAAACTTTTAAAATCCCGAGATACAGGATAAGAGACAGGACTTTACCAACTGACAGAGAGAGAATTTCAATTTATGAATTTGTGTTTGTTCTCTAATTCAATCTAATTCAGTCTTATCAATATATTTCGTATCAAACAGTTTTGTGCATCTCAAATATTTGGTAAAAAGTGTGTTCTTGTATTCAACAACACCTTGGTTAATACCATGTATGTTATCACACGATCACATCTTTGTCAAGATTATTACCTCTTCAATTCTAAGGCCCTTCTTATGAAAGAATTTCACAGCATAGCTCAGCTGCAGCTGTAGTGACACATATTTGTGACACTAGTACTAGTAGTACCCGGAGATAATGTAATCTTAATGCAACATGGCGACTGCAAGACAATGAGTGTTGTAGGAACTGTAACAACTCACCAGGTAGACCAAAGGGACTGCCGGGCCCTGAGCTGGGTGTCTGTGGAGAATGTTGCTGCTGGAAAGGGTAGGTGATGTTGTGGGGCATGGATGGTTCCGGAATCTGCTGGAATGGGGGCAAGGCTCCATGGGTTGGATATTCACTGTATCGGGGAACCAGCACAGGGGGCAGCACTGTTGTGAATGTGAAAAGGTTATATGCACTTTTCAACAATTTGATAACTTCCAGATATAACATGACTGGATACAACAAATACAAGTTAACATTTCAAGTACCATCAATAATGCAATGCCGCTGTTGCAAAAAAGTCTTTTGTTTTCTAATTCAAGGGCTTATCTTCACCATCACTTTATTACAGAAAGTTTGATATTTCTGCTTGAATACATTAATTAGACAGTTCTTTGCTATGAAAAATTCCTGTTCACAAAAAATATCTTCTTGGGAAATGAAAATTGACCACGTAGATCATGAAAATACAATTTAAAAAAAAAAAATACAAGGTCATTTTGGTAGGGAAACCACCATAGGTTCTTTTGCCAGATAGTTAGTTAATACATGGTCACTAGTATATTGGTGAGTCTTAGCAACAGTAAGAGCTTCAGAGCTCCCAGCTACTGCCAGTCGTGCACACTGAAGTCTTACCAACAGTGACACTCTACCTGTGGTTGCAGTAATTAATATACATGTACATCTTAAAATTACTCTTGGCAAGAGGGCTGCCAGCATACCCATTAAGTAATAGGTCACATGATGCAGTGAACTCTCAGGTAGGTGAAAAAAATATATTGAAGATGTCACTTTTTTTTACCTTTCACCCAGTCTTTTTTTTTATTCTAAAACCCAATTAACCGATAAAAGATCAATACAGGCCTATTTTGTAGGGGGTACCGCGCACATAGGCTGGAATGGTAAACTTGACACACATGCAGCTTCCTCCAACTCACATGCTAATTACTCAATGACCACTCAGCCTCTCTGCATAAATTTAGTACCAGTGAGAAGCTCAGCCTTTCCCTATCAGTTTCATATCAATAACATTACATCTCAATGTGTAAGACATCGTAATAACACCCCCCCCCNNNNCGCCCTGCTAAAGACCAAGAGGTAGGTGCCATATTGTCTGCCTCGCTGTGGCACCTGAAAAACATGCTTGCATGTACTGGTACGAATGCTGGTGTTGTTTGAATGGAATTTTCCAGTGATTAAACTCATTATTGGTTCCCTTCCCAAAATCATGTGACTGAGAGAGACGAATGGACAGAGATTATATGGCACTTTTCAATGTTTTTGAAGTGATTTTTTAATGTCATCAACAACCAATGATGAGAACCATGAAATATAAAGTTTATTCATTTTCCTCAACAACACTTATTTCATTAATGAGATTGCACAATGTTTTGTATGAGAAAACTTTAAATTTCCAACCCATGGTTAGCGTGATATTACTAGTCAGCTCTCCCCATGTTTCCTTTGCCACAGTTTAAGGGCTGATCACTCGTGTTCTTTGCAGCATGTCAAATGTACACAAAGCGAGACAGTGACACACAAGGGTGTTTATTTCCCCTCTGTTTTCAATATTTGCATTAATTATGCCAAGAATGGCTTAGGAACTTTGATATACGTAATCTTACTGAAACACACTTTAAAAATTACATTCGTAGACCTAAAACTTGCAATCCCAGTCTGGCTCGTTATGGTCAAATTAAAAAAAAACATTCTTCCAATGTCACTCACCTGGACTCTCAACTCGTCGGTAGTGGTATGGGTTGATGCACACCTCCTTCTGTTTAGCACTGAATGGATACTCGCACGAGTCCAGCGGTTTGAGCTCATGATGTGACTGAAGGTCTGGCCAGCGCCACACTCGACAGTATATAACATGTGGCAAGCCCTTGCGGTGGGATACTTGTAAGCGTCCATCTAGCGAACGCTGAATGGTTACACATTTGGTATGAGGGTCCTTACATGAAAGTGCCTTTTCCAAATCCTCTAAAGCACCTGAGAAAACAGAAATGATGTGATAAAAAACTGATGGTAGCAGTTTTGACTCGCAAGAAAATCTAGTGCTACTATGGACTGTCTCCCGTGAACATGTTAAGCTAACCTCTTTAAAAGTTTTGATGCTATCATAGCAATCTCCTATTTCAATTGTTTTCTTACAGTGTAAGTTACACACAACATTTTCACTAATCAGCACTTCTGGGCCTCTTGCATCGAATCCTGTGAAGTGCACACTTATTTATATGAAATCAAAGAATCTTTTTAACTGATTTGTACAAAGCAAACACACTCTCAAACATGTTGCACTGAGTTGTCTTAAAAACCACAGAATGGAAAGAATTTCCACTAAACAGCTAAATATTAATGAGAAGTAAAGAAATCAGGTATGACAGCACCCAACTGTGGAATGCTATTCTTCTGAATAAATGAGAACAATATCAGTCTGCTTGATTCTAAACCAAGACTGCCTTGTAGTCACATAAGCACAAAAACAGAAAGAACACATCAATATTTTCCCACTAACAGCTGCCATACATAGTCCTATCGGTACATATTTGCTACTCTCCACATACCCAGTCATTTCCCTCATAGCTCACTGAGTGTTATGATAAACAATGACACCACATGTACATGGATCTTAACGGATGTTGTGATAAAAAAACAAAGCAAAGACAGCGTTGCTTCCGCTAGAATTTGTTTGGTGAAATTAGGTTGCAGATTAAGTATTAGTGCCTGTTTACAGTGCCTTGCGTGCCCTTGGCTTAACTGGGTGAATCCTGTGTTGCCTTACTGGTGAATGTGAGAAGAGTTTTAAGGCCTGAATTATCTATTCCAGATACTGTTCTATTCATTACAGACCTTTCTTCTTCTTGAGTTTCTTGACCAATGAATCTACAGCCTTCTCTGCCCATTTCTCTTCCTCATCACCCTGCTTCCAGCCCAGAAGTCTCTTGACTGCTGGACTTGTGAAGGTGAATATACTGGACAACGGTGATGTCATTTTCTTATCTGTGTCTGTAAGGGGAAAAATACAGAATTATACAGTGTTGTAAATTACAAGTTGTACAGGTGGATACAGCGGCGAAGACTGGTCTTTTGACAGGTTAACACTAATCAGAGAGGCGGTACACTGGCCGGTATCTGTTTAAAAAAAAAAAAAAAAGAAAACACATCTGCTATAAAATAGCCAATCTGGCAATGCAGTGTACAAAATAGCAAACCTCTTTACATGCCACATTTTAACTAATGTAATTTTTCATATGGTGATCATACAGTAATTATATTTTAATTCTAATATACAGCAATCATCACAAGCTTATGAAATTTTGCTCCGTAACTCATCTTTGACAACTGATCACCAGAAGTGAAGCCAGCTTACCAATAATCAAGAAGAGGATCATGCTTATGGAGTATCCTCTAACCACCCATTTCAGTTTCTTTAGGTCACTTCATTTTGTGTTCCAGGTATGTCAGATTTTTCATATCTTTCCTTATTATAATGGTATTAACCCATTTAACGTGCAGCCAAAGAACTTCGTAGCGGTGCATTCTGCTCAGGTGAGTCAGATTCTAAAACAGTCTATCTTTTAACTCTCGTCGTGTGAGGCTGCCCGGGTCCAGCTCCTGCTGGTTGCATGGCTATTGTTACAGATTTATAATGACTGTTTGCACCTGTTGTCTGCCAGCTGGTCAGGTGACACTGAGGTGCAAAATTCCACCGCCACATTCAGAGATAGGTAAAGAGATGCATATATATATTCTACTGCTACACTCAAGGGAAGCAAGCCAAGAGGACAGCAGAATAAATTGGAGGCATCACAGGAGTTAAGAGGACAAGCAAGAAGAGGCCTGGTAATTCAGAACGAAATAATTTGAGGGATGCCTGCGCAAAGACCATATCATTGAAATATATAAGTGAGATAAGATCTTTGCGCAGGCACCCCTCGAATTATAATGGTCAAGCAATGACCTTTGCATTTAATTACTATGGCCGTAATGCAGATTCAAATGGTCATCAGTGATTACTTGGAAGGGTTTTCAAATGCACTTCACACCTCTAACAAGAGAAACTTCATGAGTTTGCAAGCCCAGATGTAAGCTGGTCTATCAGCATGGTAAACTAGCACAGAATCCGTCCACTGACTGACATTCATAAATAGTAGTGAGACAATTTTGATGAAATTCTTCATACTGAGCAAAATGTCCATCAATTACTAAGTAGTGTGGTGTCACTGTCAAATGAAAAATGGAATTCAACTCCTGCTCACTACAGCAGCCCTAACCTTAACCCTATGATGTCTAATCCTAATGCCCACTGACACAGGAGCATTAGTTGAGGCGAGTCCCTGACACAAACATCAGTACTTTCTGCATCCAATGATCCATGTCCTCAGGCAACTATTCCAAGGAGGAAAATGGTCACCTTCCAGTGCTTCTCTCCAATTCAATCTTAGCTCTTGAAATACTTCGGTCAACGAAGTTCTCACCTTTACACCACAAGACTACTGAACGTGGCGGTCAAATCAACTCACAGGTCAACACCAACCACTGAGCGAGGTGATAGTCAAATATTGGGGCGGCAATCAAATGATCCACTACCAGACAAAGCATGAATTGGTTGCTTCATACCAACAGCTTCATACAATGAGTCACCCAGCCAGTGGGCAACTGGACCTGAGGCAACTAGTTAAAGGTGAATTTAGTCTGATTACAGATTTCCTGATTAAAAAAAATTTTTTTTTAAAGAAAAGGATGCAAAACTGCCACACCATTGTTGGTGAAAATGGAAGGATTTCCATAAGTGCTAACTCCTACAACTACGGTCAATACCCTAATTCCGAATAACGTACTAATACAACCCTAATCCTAACCCTACCCTTAATCCTAACACTAATCGTCTAATGATAATGCCCGTCAAGACAGGAGCATCAGTCGAAGCAAGCGTAACTCCCTATCGCCAGTTGTTACCACATATGGAAATCCTCCCGTGAAAAAAAAATGGTTGCTGTTTAATAGATATATCTTATAATAAAACGCTTCAGTCAAATTTGTGTCACAGATTTCTTGAGAACTACCTAACGTAAAAACGTGCGGTTTTCACTTTCGTAGAAAAATACACAAAAGATAACTATACACATTAGTCCTCTTTATTTTTTTTACCCTTTTTAAAAAAAAAGAATGTGCATAGCAACGAAATACAATCTCCAATAGATCTTTTCCATCCGCCCGATTCACCAATCTACCAACTTTTTCACGGAGTCTTTGATGCCTTTCAGTGTGCTAAGTCGCTAGGTATTCTTTCGCCGCTGGTGCGTTGCCTACCTGCCCATTTGTAAAATGGGGAGTTAGTCTTGTATCTTATAAAGTGTGAGGTGCATTTGGAAGTCCTCCAAATTATTTTATTGCTCCTGGATGGCCACCACATGCCTGACAGCTCAGCATGGCTTTACAACAGTGATTTCCTTCCTCTAGTGGGGATCCCCCTAACCAGAATCTGCCACTTCTCAATCGTAAGATCTGCCTAGCCAATGTTCTCAGCAGATTACAGACATCTCTGTATTATTAGTATTAATCGACAACCGTTACCGTTATAAAACCAATACTGCCCCTCCTCCCACACTATTCATAAACTCACACGACAGGCCACTTTGAGAAGCTTAGGCCTATGACTAAGGCGTCAATGGTAGTCGGTCAGCCCAGAGCGGTTTTACGAGCCCTTCCTTTGAAAGACCGTCTCGATAACTGAGACTTGGGACGAGGGACTGGGAGGAAAGAACGAGTGAAACAACAACTAAAAGGGCAATATATAAGGGCTGAAATGGATGCTCCACCGTAATGCTAATTAGTGCATTACCGCCCAGCTACGCTGGAAACAAGGAAGAAAAGCTACAAACCTGAATTGGCACACCCTTGAACCGACTTCGGCCGAAACCCTGGCCTGAAGTGGGGATAATGTAGAGGAGGATACTGGCGGTCGCAGTCTTATCCTAGCCCTCGCGCTTTGCTTTTAATAATTTTAAAATCACTTTCAATCTGTCACAAGTTAACAAAAACATTCGATATCAATTACACTTGTAACAGAAAACTATTATTAAGTACTGAAGTCAACAAAACCAACATTCTTTGGCTTCTATTATTGGCGACAGAAAGACGGGAAATAGAACTTTTACAGAGGGGTAAAAAAAGTTTGCAACTTAGATTACGCCGCCAAACGAAAACAAACGTGATACTAACTTACGGATACAGTTGAATTCCGCCTCGCGAAGTTATAAATTAGTAAATTATCAGCCTTCAATCACGATTAAGAATATTCATGGCTTTTTAATAAATTTTCAGGATACCCAGGCTTATTAACTTGCCGGATCATATTTTGACGTGTATGTACCTCTCCTCGTACTATGTAAGTCGGCTCTCTCTAGCGCCCCTAGGGAGTGACGTCATCATTATAGGCGACATGCTGTCGGGAGCAGGGGGGATTGGGCATACGCGTGTGTATAATAGGCATAGTGTGTGGCTACAAGTTTCACTGCCGCCTGCTGCTTGCACTTGCGCTTGCAGTAAAGTCATAATATTGTGGTCTATCTTTGAGTGTTGTTAAGTATTCTCTGCTGCATAAATGACAGACTTGCGAATTATTATTGGACTCACATCTTTTGGTTTATAATTATGCTCTTTCACGGAAATTGGGGCTGTGTGACGCCCGTGTACACACAAAATACGTACGTTATGTACAAAATGGTAATATTAGCCTAATGCAGATGTACTCTCGCTATCAAACCCATCCTTACCTCTTTTATGTTCGACACATTATAGTCAGTTCGTCCACAAAATGCAATCTCTGGAATGTTCGTGAATAACGGCCAGTGAAGACTTAGAAAAGAGAAGTGAAACTCATTCAACGTCTCAGTGATCCCATAATGTCCTCTGCCCCTTCCCATTCCTTCCGCCTGCTCCCCCACCGCCCCCAACCCCATTTTTTATTATTCTTATTCAGCTAAAATGTTATGGAAGAGCAATGAGACGATGAGGCTGATTGTTTTTGTTGTTGTTGTTGTTGTTGATTTATTTAACGAAGAAATATTTTGCAGCGCAGTTGCAGGTGTCCTTTGTGAGCTTTTCTCTTTTTGCATGGAGGAAGGAGGTGGGGGNGGGGGGGGGGGGGGGGGGGGGGGGGGAATGGAGCGTAATCGAAATTAACCTAACAACCACATCCTCCCATCTCTGAACATTAAAAAACATTTTGTTACATTGAGGCTGCCTGTGGCTGCGGTGGGATTCCAGGAGCGTCGGAGCTGCTTGGAG
>JAWQUT010000194.1:702470-717556 GCA_033807755.1 Ellobium chinense
CCCCCTTTCCCCGCTTATCCATGTCATGTTGTCATGACAATTTACAGTTCTCGATGAGTATGAGGTCATTCTTTGTATATAATATCTCAACTCCTCCAGCATACAATGAACCTGAGGCCATTCTTATATGGTTTTTATCTGTTCTTAGAAAACTACCTCCCACTTCCTCTTATGTCTCGACCTAAGAACCCTTCTCTATCGTTACCATTGCTCCAAAGGCCGTAATGAGACATCCTGTCGACATTCGCCAAGTGTACCCGCTGGCAAGACATGTAGTATTCATTCTTTATTAAGGGGGAGGAATGAGAGCTCAAAATGATAATTTTTCACTTCCTGACTGCTCACAGACATTCACAATTTCATGTGGATCCAACTTGGCCCGTCCATGGAGTACTTACCAGTGACGAATCAGAATAGTGTTGCATGATGTACTCGATGATTGTTATATGAATGAATGTGTACATGTACTCTATATATAATTATTGAACTGTATTAAAGAAAGATGCGCATGTAAAAAGAAAAAAAATCCATTTCTAGTACATGTACATTTTCTTTTTCTCCAAGAGTTAAATCATTCGCGCCAAATGAACCAATGTCGTGAATTTATGTTATGGCGTGTGTGCTGTTTGATGTAAGGACAGCTCGAGTGACCAGGATTTAGCCTTTGCCCAAAGAATGATCTCCCTTGAGTAACAGCTTATGAGGAAATGATGACGTTGCTTAAGTCCGAGCGGCTCCATACATTCATCAGACCATGTATTCTTTAGCTTTCATTTAAGGCAGTGGTCATTCAATTTCAAAAGTGAAGTTCGACTCCGCAAGCCTGGCACTAGCTCTGCATAATTGTTTGACACATCTGATGCTTATGATGAGCTGAAGGGATCTTCACAATTATGATATCCCTCTGGATAACATGGGGTAATCTTGGTATCTATCACGGTGACATGCCTGGCCCTCCGCCTGAGCCCCTGTTTGAATGAGCTAATGGGATCACTATTACAGCAAGTGCTAGAATTCCAGATTTCTGTAATGTTATCGTATGTGATCGTTTAGGATACACAAAGGTCTTATATCATGCCGACAGCCACTTATCAGATTTCTGCTAGCTCCCTATGACTCCCTTTTAGATAGATTTCTATGTCAAAAAAATAATGTTTGTTTTCTAGTATTTTGCCTCTCAGAGTATTATCTTCAATGCCCCAACAATCAGTTTATGACGAGAGAGTATCATATCTTGTTTTCATACATGCGTGCATAGTGCAACAAGGAAACTAAGCGTGATCATAATTTGTCCCTGCTCAGTTACTCCCCTTGATCAAGCCACAAAGGTTTGTGAAAAAAGTGACATCACTGAAGTTCAAGGTAAATGCAAATACGGTTACACATAATATTATTTAGTTACTGCATCTCATTATTTGGGCATCATTGATTATACTTTCTAATGGGTATGAAACAAGGCTGCCTGTGCAATGATCATGTAATGTCATTTCAGATTACTCTAGACGTCTGCCGTCATACACATACAAAAAAAGAAATCTGTTGTGGCTCACGAAAATTAGATGTATGCCAGTTAATTTTAATTTTTTTTTTTTTTTAATTTGGAACAAAACACTTTGGAGTTTTAAATAAGAATGTGCTAAGCAGAGGATTGTCTTAACCCATGGTAGTGTGAACAGGGTTCCATTGTATTTGAACATCAGTCATTGATCTTGATCATATTAACCATATGGTCATTTATTTCTCCACAGTGACTTATAGAACAGGGAAAGGCTTCTTCTGTCATGGTTAAAAACTTAATAGGTAAGAAAAAAGATAGACAACTGTTTTGGCTGCCATACTGTAATGAGTCTCAGTCTTAACCTATTTCTCCAAATCTATTTCCTCTAAATCTATTTCTGTCTTGTAAATTGTTTATGAATAACATGTACAAAAACGATGAAAACAGTACCATTTGTGAAATTAACCCCTCAGTTTTAATAGTCTAGAACAGCATATTTAATCTTAGCTATTAACAAAACTTACATGACCAAACATTAAGAAAGTACATGCAAACTTTCAAGAGTAGGAAACTAAAAATAAAAAACACTTCTATTTAAAAAAAAAATGCGACCAGTTTCTGTCGACCATGGCACTGAGTTAATTACAAGTTCATCTAAATAAAGACCATAAAAAGAGGACTGAGAGGCAGGGATGTTGGAGCAGCCAGACCAGTTAAAACACTCAGAATGATGACAGTCAGGATTACAGATAAATGTCGACCCAAAGTCGTTTTTTTAAAACCAGAATTAAAGGAACCTGACACACCAACTGGTCTCAAGGTCACTTTGAACAGTGAGGATCATGTCATGATGGGTGATTACCGGGTGACTGAATACAGGAATTTTTCTCTTGAAAATATTCAACCTATTTCTTTTCCATTTGCTGAGAAAAAAAAAAGCTAACGCTTGCTACGAATAGGACTTTGAAAATTGTTTAAATTATAATAGTTTTTGGAATAAATGGCTATGGTTTAAACATCTACGAAAATGAATTTGTCTTCGTCCCATCAATAACAACCTGCATAATCTGTCAGTCGTCTTCACGGGTCTCTCAGCTGTGTCTGTCCACTGAACAGAAGTAAATAAACAAAGGAAAATGAAACAAAGATCCACATCTTCATTAGATCTATTTAGTGACTTGGCATCTAACCATACTTGTGCCAGCTAAATAATTAAATCCAGACAAACCTCAAAGTAATGTTCCATTGACCTAATTGAATTTGAAATAAGAACTGACACAAAAGAAGTGATAAGCAAAAAACAAATGCCACATTACAAGGCATGCTTATAGATATCAAAACGATATAAGATTTACAGTAATAATAAGAAGGTTCATATGTCTTGTCTCCAGGCTGTTGCACACACACTCCACATCACATCATTTTAACTCCAGCAGCCCTGATCACTCAGTGACTTTCTAAACACCTCAGGGAGCGTACAGTACCACTGACATTCATGGGTCCTGTAAACGAGCATTCTGACAATATTTTCCACTGGCTATGTCCAGGTACCCACTTTAAAAATTGGTGAACTGGGGAAAATGTCAATAAGATGCTTTCCCAAGGCACTTACATCATCATCATGGTTAGAGTCAAACACATGACTTTCACATCTTGAATCCAACGCCCCAACCACCTGGCCATGCAGAAGCTTCACATGTGTCTGACTGAGAGAACTTGCTCCTACAGTCATGTCTGATGGAACGTTATCTTGGTACTAATTTCAACAATCTTGCAACACACCACATTAATATTAAAGCACAAATACAGGTTATCAATATTATACCATGAAAAAGTGTAGACACCACCTTCAACCACTAATACTGAAGAAGTACTTTATAAGTGACAGAGAAAAACGAACACCCATTAGATAGATCTTGTTTATCTAACTTGAGATTCTCCTGGCCAATACAACATTTTGACACTATTAATAAAAATTCAAATAATCTCACAGTAAACACAAAGAAACTTTGGAAGTTTGTACAATGGCTCTGTGCGTCACACATACCAAAAAAAAAATATTGTTGTTCTCCTTCACAGTATACCTTGCCTTGCTGTTAATCAATGGCGTATTTCTAATTCCGCTCCCCTCTCACCCTCCCCTCCCCCCCCCAGGACCTGATAACTTGAAATCTGAGGCACGAAAAGCAAGTGATGGGCATCACAGCAATTTATGGTGCAAAAAAAGCACACAGCAAAAAAAATGCACACAAAAAAGCTTATCTTCCTTTGTGTTAAAATCTAAACATATCGCAAATGTGTCTGTGCCAAATTTTAATTTTCATTAATCTTTTATCTTCTTTTTACATCCCATCAATATGAACTTTGCAAGTCTTCTGCAAAAAGTTTTAGGAAACTGCATGTGAAATTTGCCAGCGGTTCAGGTTCAACTTGGGTTCAATGCAGTGCCATGTTCACCCGCTATCAAATGACCTCAATAAACAAACCACCAAGACAACCTTGGACAACTCCAGCACCAAAGTATCAAGCACATTGAAACCAGTGTAACACACCATACACCTAGTCGGAATTCTCATCTAAATATATGTCACCAATCTCAACTAGTTAACTAAAGAAGAACAGCATAGATCAAATCTCAACATTAATAGAAATAAGTAAGATCAGCTCTGACTGACACTGAACTCCCCAGTACTGCCATTAAGCTGGATTTACCTTTTACATTCTTTTTACATCCCACCAATATGAACTGTGCAAATCTTCTGCAATAAAGATGAAGTCTGGTATTTTGAATTTAGCAAATTTCGTTCAGGGGACAATGACCCTGTAGTCAGAATAGTGCTCAGAGACTATCTCAGTGCAGTCACCATAAAATGCTGCATAAAAAATGCTGTTGACAAAGCAATCAAGGAAAAACTATTAAGACTTGTATCACATACTAAGCTATACTATGTTGATATGTGGAATGCAAATAACGTCACCAACATTTCCACACTGGCAAAACTCCAGTGGAACATAAATTCCTACTGTGATGAAGACAAAAAGACACCATGAATCAGAATTCAGCACTGTGACTCCAGCAAATGAATGCTGCCTGTATCTATACTCAGCCAGACAATCTGGAAGAGTTTCAGAGTGTATTCTATTGAAAGCAGGGAATCTTCTAAAAAAATATCAAATCTTATTTTATCCTTATCCCAAAAACAAACAACAGTGAAACATTTCTGACCAAAAATTTGTTAAGATTTGATCAGTGACATAAAACTCTCTTCTATGCAAAGACAAATAGGCCAACATGTGCATACGGTGAAATGGAATTGTGTTTCTATGGAATTACATCTACTGAGTAACATGTTAGTACAAAGCTCCATTATGACAATGCTGTCTCAGACTTTAAACAGTAAGTTACAGATGATGGGGATAAATATGTGCATTAACCCAAAATTATACATCAATAGCTGTATTAAATACTTGCCAAATAAACTGTTTATGAATGCTGTAAGTAAAGGCAGCTTCCTTTATCGGACTTGATAGCTGTATATCACAAATGTGAGGGGAACATTTCAATAATATAATAAATACAGTACATAGAACTGACTATGGATGGCAATTATAAAGACAAAGTTGTTCAGAAGTGTAAGGGAGGCTTTTTAAAATGGCACTGTTTGTTTTGTGAGTAGTGAAGAAATATCTAGGTTTAAAGCTAGGAAACCAACAATACCAGAAGACAATATTCCCTGGATAAATAAGCCTATGTGCATTTGTCTTGTGTATTGTTCAATCCTTTTAGCCGGGCAGTCAAACTGATATGTTCAAACCACCATATATGACTGGCCTGAGGAGTGAGTTATCTATTCCCTGTGACTGACTCAGCTGGGAGACATGGACGTCAAACAACGTGCCACGATAAAATGGTAACAAAACGGTCAAACTGCCAAATTACAGCGAGGCAGTAACAGTGTGTAGCTTTATGGATGTCACTGTGTTGGCTGGTGCTGAGGGAAGAATAGCATTAGGAGAGGTAACAAAAATAATATATCTTACGGATTATAATAAACTTGGATAACTTCAAAATAAGATAGTAAATGCTGTCACAGCATCAAGCTCAATCATAATGTATAAGCTAATGACAATCAGACCAGACACAGTGAATACGGTGTGACATCAAACAAAAGCTTGGTAAACCTCTTCAGGTTGGAAAACTGGAACGTATCACAGATTGCTAACAAGTAGGGGATTATTCATACACCATTATTTTCTTCTTTCTCATCTTTTTAAACTTCTTTTACTGGAGCATTTAAAAATACCTGCTCATGTAAAAAAGAAACTATTCTTTTACTTGGTTTTGACAGAAGTTTGAAACTGAACAATACAAGCTATACACTGCTCTTCATTAACAACATAGAAAATGTTTCATACAATAGTAAAGTACCTCAAATTACTGCAACAATATACACCTCTCAGAATTATGTGCTAACAATATATTTGACACAGTCGATTAAGTGATACCTGATCCATGATCTAGTTAACAACAATTGAAGAAAGGGAAAAGAGTTCTCTCCACCTTTTCATATGACTGCCTCTCTACAGGACCACCTTCAATATTGGCCTCACCTAGGTCAACTCATTTCCCAGCTTTTTTTGGGGTAGCCAGGCAGATCTCAATCTCACAAGCCAATATGTGTTTGTCCAGGACCCTTACTGGATTAGTTGTATGGCTTGAAGCACAGAAGAAGAGGATTAGATAAGATTAACCTTTTCTGGTGGATCATGTAACATGTAAATTTCTCTGTGACAGTCTAAACAGTATTTAAAAAACAGTCTTTCATCTTTCATTTACAGAAGTGGGACCTTAAACATGTCACCAAAGTTCCCCTACTGTAAATGTGTCACACCCAAACTTTATTGAAAGTAAGCAGGCGTATCTGTCAGTGATCAGAAACATGTGAGAAATATCACATATACAACATTTACTGATCTGGATGACAACAACAACAACAATCACAGAACATACTTGAGAAGAACATGTGAGCACAGTTGGTGCTGCTTACTACCTACCAATAAATGCAAATAAAACAACAACAACAACAACATGTGCGCGCGCATGCGCGCACACACACATAAAAAACCCAAAAAACAACAACTTTTTGATGAATTTAAAGCAGAAAAAGCCCAACGGAGAAGAGATGAGTTAGTCAAAAATAAACACATCATTTATTACAAATGTTCATAAAATTTATGAATTATCACATGTAAGATGTTTCCATCAATAAAGATTCAGAAATTAACCCCCAAAGTCCAGAGTTCCTCAGATGTGTATTCTTTCCATGTGCATACAAATGATACCTGCTCCAATGAGCACATAGTTTAGTAGACAAATGATGAAACATGTTTCATTGTGAGTAATTTGTCTTGAGAAAAATTTCTCAATATCAAGGCAGTATTACACTTCCAAAATGCAGAAATAAACCATCTTTTTCCAAAACCAAGTGGCTAAAGCACCAAATATAACCCCACAAATATTCAATGCAAAGTGAAAAATAAATTTTATGCTATGCAGAACACAGGCGAAATTTTAAGGAAAGGTGAACCCCACATCATTACTCAATGATATCTTTTCTGTTCTGTTTAACAAACATACATAGTCCTGTCCCTGCTTTTCACTGCACATTCCTAGGAACTGATACACTGTATCTCAAACAAGAAAAAAGGTATGAAGGTGGTGAAAATATGTAAACTTGTGAGAATTATAACACTAAACCTTGTCACTCACAAGGGAGCATCCATGTTTCTCCTGGTCTTCCCATCTTTCATTTCACTGGTCAGTTCGAGTCAAGTACCATTCTTGTTGAATGTGTGAAATATAATACAAGCAGTACAAGCAATACAATATAAAGTTATCTACTTAGCTTCACCCTTTGTTTGTAAGGAAGTATTTCATACTGAAGCCATTTTGTTTGTTTACTTATATTAATACCAAATTTCAGTCCCAGTGGATCTCTTCCTCCATTGTGTCGTAAAACATTTCTAGAAGGGGAGGAAATTACCTCACTTCATTAGGAACTTTAACCAGTGGGCCCTGTGATTAGCCTCAGAAAGTATAAATACTTTTATTATGATGAAACACACTTATAGCTAGACTTCGTAGGGTCATCTTTATCAGTAACAGTGTTGACATTTTTTCATAGTGTTCATATTGTGACTAAACACTAAAAATCTAATAATCTATGGATACAATGTCTGATTCTAAATGAGAAAATTTGCCGAGAATTTAGAAAAAAAATTCACTCAGAGATTTGGTTTACTTTAAATGCAGGCTTTTCAGAGACTACACAACCACAGCAACACATTCGGTAAATTCTGGTACATCAGTCTTCGGGTAGGAGACATTCATCGAGTAGTTTTACTCTCTTGGCAAGATCTTGGAGAACAGCTTCACATTATAAAAATTCTCCACGATGCTGTGCACAATTTCCTGGAGCTCCTCTCTCACTTGATCTGCCTGCAGTCTGAAACATGACAAAACAAGCACAGTCAACAAACTTGCCACTGCTAATGAGTCAGAAATAGTGATCACAACACAGAGTAATCACAGACAAAGACCACAGTAACAGTGCAGGAACAGATGGAGGATCCAATGAGTGCACTTGCTGAGCAAAAAGACATTCAGATTACTGAAATACAGTCAATTCCACTAAATGGCAGTCTGGATAATCACAATTTCCCTTAATGAAAACATCTTTCACATAACAAAATGAATATTTCTGTAAAATAGTCACTGGACAGTGGCAACTCCCTTTAAAGGCAACTTTTTCCATGTTCCAAGGAGTTGTGATTAAGTGGAGTTAACTATATCTTTGCAGTTTGCATCGTCCATCTGAGGTCAAGAAGAAACAGCTCCAACACAACCTGCACTTTTGGTCCAGACACTCACCAGGATTTCATGTCAGATATCAAATGAGTCAAACATCTTTCTTGCCAAAATTTATTTTTGCTTATTGCTGTATTACAACCGATCATTTTTTCAGTGTGTTTGAGGAAAGTTCCAGAACTCACCCTTTTTCAAGATTTGGTCTGTGCTCAGCATAATATTTAATCTTTGGCTCTGTGCCACTGGTTCTCAGAGTAGCTACGCAGCCATTGGCAAATTTGAAAGTGATCATCTGGCTTGACTTACTGGTTGGAAGTTTCTGGAAAGGATTAGGAAAACAAATCTTAATATCTTAAGTCATGTATAGGAGATTGCACATCACAGGGATGTAAATGGCGTGTAATACGTGTAGTGGAAAGCTACTGAGACTGGGCAGGAGCTATATCAGTACTTGTGGAAACATTACAACAACATCTTGATCACTACTAAACCTACTAACAGTAATAAAAACAATAAAAATAAAAATAACCAAAAGAATAGACAACAGCGAAAGATTTACATCCCTTGTATCGTTTGTTCTAGGATGTTCTCCATAAGTCAACTCCAACAAAACTCATCTCTGGTTTTTAACAAAATGTAAATAATAATATGACTGCATCAGCAAATCTTGCTTCCCATAGTAAAAGACACATCTGCTAATAAAAGCCAGTGTAGCAGATCATATAAGCCAATCATATTCCTGTGACCATGGGAAAGTAGTAAGCGGAGGTAATGATTGCTAGAGTTGTGAGTTGCAATGTCTACATGACATGCATACATAAGAACTGCCAATGGTCTACTATATGCATCCACATAACAGCAAAGGGAGAGTTTGTCATGAACTCACTGGCTGGTTGTCACTGGTCTCGCTGTCATATCCAACTGTCAAGTCTCTCACATGGGCAATGTCAAACTTCCCACATTTACTGGGATACTGAGAAACAAGAGGAAAAAAAACGACAATAAATGATCACACACTTTTCTAGTGAATCAACAGTGAAGTTCACACAGGACTACAAGTGAATATTAAACAATGCATGCTGAGCTTGGAGATGATCCAGAATGATGAGAACCTTATGCATCGGGAACATTTAGTGAACATTATTTCATTCATGGCTACTGATAATTTGAAGAACATTTCACAGGTGTTATATCCCAGACACACAAAACAGTTGGACAAATAACTCAAGTACGGTTGGTAAGAAATGACAGAGAGCGGTCACAGCAACATTTTGAAGGTGAAGGTGGGAGAAAGCATGAAAAAGTGATGAATCCTTATTGTGAAAGTAAAAATGAGTGGGCCACACAAATTCAACCCCAAAGCTTTACTGACCTGACATTACAATGCACTTCTTTTTCCAAGCTGAGTTATCATCTTTAAGCCTCCTTTAACACTCAAGTGCTGATTTAAAATTTGGACTCTTTTGAGAATGTGTACTTCAAATTAGTGAGAAATTAGACAAACCTTGCACTCTTTCATTACGTCTGATTCCATGGCTGGACCAGCTCATTTTTCCACCCAAATTTATCACTCGACCTTAACAAATAACTCAGCTATTCTCCATCTCCCTGAACACAAATGTACAGTGTGTTATTCATCAAAATAAAGGAAACTGAACAGAGAATAATATATAAACATGGTTTGGAAGTAGTAGACTGATTTATAAGGCCTATTTTATGAGCCGGATAATCCGGCAATCTGCTCGCGGTCCAAGTCAGACCATTTTCTGAGCCGAAAATCTGGCTCACGGCAGCGAAAGAGTTAACAGGAAACCACCTATATTCTGAACGCAGATAGGCTAGAACATCTAGTAACATGCCAGGTTTTCCTGTAGTGTTGCCAAAACACTGACTAAATTTAACCACATTGGTGGTTAACTGCACTCTTCCGTGAAACCATCTTCATGGTTCATCACATTGAAAAGGTTAAAAACTGTTAATGTACCTATGCAATGACCAGTCACATCATTTGAAGCCATTTCCTCACCTTTCCAGAGTCTTCATAATTACGAAGTCTGTCAAACATGGCATTAATGGTGTGAGCATCATGACAGATGAAGTAGGAATTCTGGCTCACATGATATCCATACCTGATGAAACATCAAAGTGTTTAAGAGGCTGCAGTCTAAAAAGTGAATAACAGAAATACATATCACCGACAGATTGCATTCTGCAACAGTGACGCCCGTTGCAGTTTTGAAGCCGATAGAACGGTCACACTCTGGCTTTTAGAGTAGGAAAGCCAGCGTCTAGTCTTCTCGGATAAGGACGAAAAACTAGGAGGTCCCGTGTGCACGTTGCGCACGTAAAAAATGCCTTGGCAGTTTTAAAATTGTAAAAGAGTTGGCCTAGCGGCCGCTGTCCAAACAAAATTGATAGGAAAATTCTACTAAGAAACGTTAACAGTAACCATGAGGGCGTAATATAGCCGTAATCGTGCTGACACACCGTAAAACACCAACTCACTCACTCACTCCTTCTACTTGGTGCTGAAGGCACATGATAATTTTCCAGCACAGAAATGTTATGGTGATGAACAGAGCAGGGACATCCAGGTCATGAATTAAAAAAAAAAAGAATAAAAATTCAAGATTTCTGCAAATTCTCAGGTATAACACTTTAATTAAAGACTGAAAATTGGATTTAACTTCAGTTTGCTACATCCCTCAGAGAGGCAAAACTCTGATACACAGGTGACATTTCAGAGACATTGGTCATCTCAATTTACAAATGTTGTATGTGACTTTGTGAAATCCTGAGACTCTTCCACAGTGTGCTTGGGTTAGTGCTGAGGGAACAGTTAGGGAAAAGAAACCACTCTTCAGTAGAGTCCTTGAACAGAATCTAGGAACCTCTCTTCTCTTTTTTGACCTTGACCCAAGCACACCATTGGAACCTCCTGGAAGATACCATATGGACATATGACACTTGTAAACTGATGTGATAAAGGATATTGTATGACTGTGCTAAAACTCACGTTTTATAAATGACTTCCAGTTGGTCTGAGATGGTGGTGTTAGCAGAGTAGAGATGATTGGCCAGTTCTGCCACCACAGCAGCAGCAGTTACTCCATCTTTGTCCAGTACATTTGAACCACACATATAGCCTGGAAGGAGAGCAGACAGTGAAGCAGTGATCAATTACTTTTGCTACAAGAACAGATTAAGGGCTGTAACAATAGGCTCCTTAGAATTACAATGAACACTGAATTCCATCCCATTTCCTGGCCCCAGATATGTCCATTGTGGGAAACCTATTACAATGATTTCCAGAATTTTTGGTCCTGTTCCACACCTCCATTATAGGCCTCCTTTCAGATCTAGAATTTGATATTCAATATGAACCCTTCCAGTCTGTTATAGCTTTCATCCTCCCCTTAACCCCCAGTATCTTTCCCGGAGAGAGAAACCATTAACCACAAGCTCAATGCACATATATATATGGGGTGTCTAAGAAATTTTGTTTTGTTGCTGCTTTGAAACAACCCTGAGCTAAAAGCTGACACAAAAGAATAGAAATCTGATAAAGGTGCCAAAATTAGCATGGTATTACACATGTTAAAGTAAAAGGTTGATTTTGGCCTTTCTGTAGGCTTTGTTGAGGACACAGGTTTCATAAGAAAATGACATAAAACCAATTTATGAAGCAGCAACCAATTCTGCACCACAACATTCTCAATCCAATCTTAACAAACAAGCAAGAACAAATGGATTTTTTTGCAACTCACCTCAAGTTGAATGTGAACTCATTTGTCAATGAATGAACATTTTTTCTTTCTCTCAAAACTACTAGAGCAATTTGAACCCATCATCAGCAGTATGCTCTGAGAATTTTTGTGGCCTGGTAAAATTTCACTGAAGATACAACACCTTCATACTAGTTAGTCTGATAAGGTTGGTCAGCCAGGGACATTTTGATGCTAATCTGCTTTGTTGGCACTGTCCCTGCATCACATACATAACTACTGAAACTTACCAATGGCTTCTTCAAAGGCAAACAGAACATGCTTCTTCTCTTTCAGAAGTTTGTCAGACACATTCCCCATCCACTTGAATCCTGTTAATGTTTCCTACGCAAACATAAGAAAACAAAATAGGCTGTGTTGTCACAAATACAATGAAACCTGAGCTTGATTAGATGCAAACAAAGTTACCATCCCTGAACTATACAAGACATAGGTAACACAACTCTCTTGTAGGCATTTTTTTCATTTGTGTTCTCAAGATGGGTGAAAATAATGAAATGTTTTTTCTCTTGTGTTTCATGTGATAAGACTGCCTTGAGTAACACCAAGATGATTCTTCAACAAAGTACAGAAATCACTTCAGCAGCTGTACTTAGTGGTGGAGCAATATTTCAGCAAAGAAAAAAAAAAGAATAAAACAAAACCTAGCAAGACCAGACAGAAGATCTGTTACTTACAATGAAATTAAATCCCTCTTTGGCTGCAATCGCCTCCAGAATTTTGGATGACACTGTGCTGCTCAGCATATACACATCAGACACTGAAAAGACCAATAGAAACAACTGCTTTGTAATGCTAAATTACTTGAAACATTCACACAAAGAGACATGTGCGAATCTGAACCTGTATTGAAAGAGAGCAAAAACAATGACCGGAAATGTATGTGGGAAGGACAACCCCCCCCCCCCCCCCCNCACCCCCACTCCATCCCATTTTATTCTTCTACAACCTGAACAAAAGATGAATGTTTCAGAGAAGACATTACTGTCAGATATTTCATAATGAAACCTCATTCTCAGGTCATACATGTTTCTTTGTGATCAGTAAAACAGAGTCTATTCATTCTTGCTTACACTTCACATTAGGATGTTTCTGTCTCCACGTGGTCCAGCACCACCATCCAAGGAATGCTCCAATCTCATTTCCTGTGAACACACGCCAGCCACTGAAACAGACAACAGAGTCAAGAAAACAGATTCAAGACAGCAGATCAAAGCCAGGGAGGAATACTCAGTTTTCTCAAACAATAAAGTCCCTACAGTAATACAAATATTGTGTGAAAGTGAATGGCATGTTTCCAAATCCATGAAGAATCAAAGTTTTCTACACCTATTGATAGGTAACATCATTAGCAGCCTGTTTACGGCACCCTTAGAAAACACACTGTCTCCAGTTCCGGTCTCCACTCCAGTCTTTCCTAATGTCTCCAGTTCCGGTCTACACTACAGTCTTTCCTAATGTCTCCAGTTCCAGTCTACACTACAGTCTTTCCTAATGTCTTCAGTTCCGGTCTACACTACAGTCTTTCCTAATGTCTCCAGTTCCGGTCTACACTACAGTCTTTCCTAATTAATGCTGATGAAAAATGACAAGTTACACATTGCTGTTTTAGAAAATAATGATGTCAATAAAGGCTTATTACCATTTTCATGTTTTGTATTGGAAGACAAGTCAGCTACACACTGAAGGGACATGGAAATGTAACCAACTCATAATTTTTTTTCCCTTTTCAGGTGACAACATTTGATTGTTGAACAGATATACATGACTGCAGGATCGACAGCATAACACAATGGTTAAACTAGGGTGTACTCCATCCACGCCTGTATCTGGCACCATATATAAGGATTGATTGTTCTCATTATATGTATAACATAAGCAAACTCTTCACATTGAAACTGCTGTCAATAAAATAAGTATACTCTCTACAACAACTTTACCAAGAGGACACACCTGTCAGTTTTCTCTGCAACTGCCAGTCTGTCAGCATCTGGGTCATTGGCCAAAATTATCTTGCTTCTGTTCTTGTCAGCCGTCTCCATAGCTAGTTTCTGATTGGATGATGAAAAGATATGAAAAAAATACTGCCTAGCTAGGAGCTTTGCTTGTCTTCTCTGCTCAGTGAACATCCCATGCATTTCCTTTCTAAGCACTGACGGCAGTTTCCCAGAGCTCTCCCACCCAGTGCTGCCTTTAGCCCTAAACTACGGGTCTTTGAATATTGCCAATAACAGTAAGGACATACATATTCCCTATACATAGCACAGGAGTTAAAGAGAGGAAGATCATGACAAGAAAATCTCCTAAAAGTCACAGCAAGCTAAACTGCTGCTAGCATTTTACACGACTGCCATCTAAAATTTTAATTGTGTAGGAACATCTGATCAGGGTTGGGCACGTTCACGGAAAATCGGGAACTGCGTTCCGTTCTCCGTTCAGTGCCAAAATAGGGAACTGCATTCCATTCCCTGTTCAGCCGAGACTTTCAAATTCCGTTCCGTTCACCCGTTCCACGTCTGAGGAACTTAGTTCCGATCTCCGTTCCGTTCCGTTTACTTTTCCCGCCGAAAATAGCACGTGTTTCCGACTGCTGATTTCACAAAGGGAAACGAGGATTTTGATGTTTAATGAATGTTACTCTGTGTGTGAGTATTTTCCATGGAGAAATTCAGTTTCGGAGGCGCAAGATGTAACTGTTACTTGGTGATGAAGAACATGATACTATTCATCCCTTCCTTAAAGGACAAAAAAAAAACACCAAAACATCCAGATTCATTTAATAACTCTGAGTAAGTGCAGTGTGCGCCACAAAAACAGAAAAAAATTTGAGCCTCTCCTCCTTCCAGAATTCACTGCAAGTGAGAGGATCTGGAGAAATTACATGTGCACATACCATACATACTTACAATTTCTTATAAATTTGAGGATTTATTTA
>JAWQUT010000194.1:717659-743722 GCA_033807755.1 Ellobium chinense
TACAGTAAAATCCTGGCATTTCTTGTTCTTAAAGTCGATGTAATCTGTTGCGTGGTTCTGGTTGGTTCTAAACAGGTATTTTTTAAAGGATCCTTGACAAGCAACGCTGCAATTACAATTGCCGACGTCATGTGTATGAAAACCAGTGGGCCGTCTTTCTAACCCACTGCCGCCCTCCGCTTTCTTCGTGCGTACTATATCCCGCCCCTAGTTCTCTAATCCTCCGCCCTTTTCACCTGCCCATCTACGTTACCCAATGAGCCTTTATTTCGCTTTCCATAATTATTTATGGCTTTCAAGTTGGTGTTCAACTGTCAGGCACCACTCACGGTCACGATACAGTCCTCTCGATGGGCGTAGCGTTGTTTCGCGAGAGACGGACTTGAGGCGGTCAAGCCTCCTGACGCAGTCCTGGATACCAGGTGTCATCACGTCTTTATCAGTATGGAGACACGCTTCACTTGGGATTAAAAGTGATAAGCCAGTCCTTGTTGTGTAATGCGGACAGCAACAGCAGCTTCGTCTCGACGGTCTTATTTACCTGACGCCATAAAAGGGCAGGAGTGACAAACTGATCTTGCCGATTGGAAAAATGACCGTTATGAGGTCGAACGAAGCTGGTGATCCTAGTGCAGCGAGTGCAATAACTGCGGAAAAAATGAAAAAAAAACCCCTGGTCCTGATGTGTGAACGGAATTTGAACGGACTTGAAAATGAACTTAGTTCCGATCCGTTCCCGAAAAATCACGAACTCCGTTCACGATCGCGTTCATAATGAAACAACGAAACTCCGTTCGCTCCGATCACGAAACTGTGAACTAAGTTCCGGAACTTAGTTCATATGAATGGAGTTCCACCCAACCCTGCATCTGATGTCCAACACATTTACTTTTCTATTATGAGAGATGACAATTTTATTATACGTGACCAATGAAATTAATAAAGATCCCACTATACTCACATACCAAGGCACCCTCTCCTTCCTCTGGGTTGGGATATTTTACAGTTGGAAATTCTGGATCTGGTTGGACCTGGAAGTGAAACAAAACAATCCAGGATTCTCAGAGAACTCCAGTACCAGGACCAGGACCAGTACCAGTACCAGTACCAGGACCAGTACCAGTACCAGGACCAGTACCAGGACCAGTACCAGTACCAGGACCAGTACCAGTACCAGTACCAGGACCAGTACCAGTACCAGGACTGCACAAACAGCTGGATCATAAAGCAATGACAGAAAAGGTAGCACTAGATTTAAACATTTTCAGACATCATGATCAATACGAAAGGTACTCTCTTTTTTTCTAGTCATTTGCTTGTTAAAATGCTCTCTTTTATACCTGATTTTTCATTTTCTGAAAATTTTTGGCAATCTCTTATCTCTGCAATAAGTAAACAGATTGCCATTATTGTGCAACTTGATAAGAAGGCATTGCAGATAGCAAATGAAAAAAAAACAACAACCCAAAAACAGAAAATCAACAGCTAAACACAAGTGTTCAGCTCTTAGGGATGATGAGTTAAATGGGATGAGACATACATAGACACAGTGGAAATACACCTAGAGGGCAAGTCAAAATGTGGGCTTTTGATTACCTTACTAAACACGGCAGAGCCAATATTAAAAAAAAAAAAAATTCGGGTATTTTGCATGCAAGAGTATTTGGGCTTGTCTATATAACCAACTTAAGAAGCCCATTCAAACAGATTTCTCAGGACAGTAAAAAAACTAATCCATCATGGAGGGATTATCTGTTGTCATTCTGGCATATATCCATATCCATAGCATCCAAACAATTTCTCAGTACACTCCTGGCTTAAAAAGTTCCGAGAAAAGGCCTGAAGCTTTTCAAGCTTTTCCCTCCTCAAAGGAGCCTTCCAACTCTGTCAAGGGAAGCCATAGAATGATAAAACCAACCTGTTCCTTGACAGGAATTGAGTCTCTGAAGCCAAATTCTCTCATGATATGAGTGAAGAATTCATAGCCTACACCATGCATGGCTGTATAGGTGAAGGTAACAGGACATTCTTGATTCTTCTCTCTGAAACACACAATGGACAATAAACATTCCAGCTCTTCTGGATTTCACTCTCATGTTAGTCGCATTCCTTTAAGAAGACACTTCAGCACTGATTACTGTTGGTTAGCTCCATATCCGGGATCCTAAGATTAAAATTAGCATGCATTCTAGTGAAAGAGAGCTGCAAGTTGTTGTCATCATTTTCAGGATACTCTCTCCATGATACTGATATAGATACAGGAGTAATATACACAGGAGTTCACTAAACATGATAGTGCTTCACTTGAAAACATGGTTCACCTGAACAAAAAGACAAACTTTGTCAAAAAGCCATCTTTATTTATATTAACACATTTTTAGTTCCCACTACCTTTGACAATACGACAACTATTGCGTTGCTAAGAAAGGAGCAGATGCTAGAGAAAGAAAACAACAAGTTCAATATGTTGTGCTTCCGAACTCATTTCACCACTGTACATAGACAGCACCAACTTGATTACCCTGCCTTCAATTTCATGTTAATATGATTCTACTGCACTTACTACAGGTAAAAATGAGTTCTCTATATACATCCAACAGATGACAGACTTGAGAGAGGAACCCCTTTTCAACAGGATCCAAACAAGGCCAAGACAACAGAAGGAAAGTCACAACTAGGTAGATGCTCCAGTAGAGTTTTAAAGCCGCTTTGATTTGGGCAAAAGTACGTTATGAAAACACATTCATGATCTGGTGGTACCAGAAGCACAATTCTTCTGAATTACCTGGGTAGGAAATTACAAGAACAAAAAAATCATTTTGAAGTATGACAGTGTAAAGAAGGCACTTATAAGAGACAAACAGAATAGTGACGATGGGAACAACAATGTACCTCATATCGGAAAAAGGGTTTACTTTACCTCATGTAACAGTTGGACAAGGCAGTGGAATTATATCTCTTAATGATTTCCTCCATGGGGTCAGTCACAAGGTCTGTCTTGGATTGCAGGATTTCAATTTCCCAGGACTTTGCCAGTGGTGCCAGACTCTCCAGGATTGCTTGACTGATGCCTTTGTCATGAGGGGAGATGATCTGTGGGATTACATACATACAAGGTAAAATTATCAAAGCATTTATTGAATGTATCTGTAACCACATGGGTGTTATCAGCAATTGTCAACTGTAGAATCTAAAGAAATACTCACTAGTGTGCAACCAAGTTACTTGTAAATACCTGAGATTTTATTCTTTTTCTTGAATATACAGCAGGACATTACATAGTGATGAGCACTACCCTGATATGCGTTAGACATGACATTCACTGCTTATCTTAAATATGAAGAGCATAGACTCTGTTGACTACAAGAGTCTGGAACCTATGCTCCTGCCTGACCCCTGACCTGAGACCATGGCTTCTTGGATGCACCCACACTTGAGTGAGCGTGGGAGAATGAATGTGAGTATAGACCATTGTGGATGTGTGTATTTTATAATTATGTATGTGTACCCACCTGTTGTATAAGCGTACATTGTGTATAACATACCTGCATCTGTATCTACATGGTATGTGCATGTGTAAAGGGATAAATATGTATGTATGTATATATATATTATGAATGCATTTATTTCTTTGTAAATATGAATGTGTGTGCACTTTGCTTATGTAAGTATACGTATGTGCGTGCGTGCGTGCATGCGAGTTTGTGTGTGTACATGTGTGAATGTGTATGTGTCAGTGTTCTATATGTATGTACATGAGGGTTTGGGGAGGGCGATGCATTGTCTTTACCCGCCATCCTGGTTGTTGTGAATTCAGTTCTAGTTTCTATCCCTTTACTTGCTGTTTGTTTAGATTTGGTCTTGTCTGCATATGTGTTATGCCGTGATGTGTGTTCGTGTGATCTTTCCTTATTCATTACTTTATATTCCCTGAAGATGGACACTGCTCTGAAAATTTGGAACTTTCATTAAATATTTCATGCCACAGTCTTGAGAGCTTTTTATATTTTTGAAAATTAAATATGAAGTTCATTATGATAAGGCATTGCTGTTGACCTTTTAATATGATATAAAAAACATTCTTGGCCTGCATTTATGCTGTGAGATGGGAGACGTGCAATGATACATCTGAACTCCTAATGTAAAATATTAACATTTTAGTAACACGTACTAATGGAAACCCATCTAGGTGGAGAAATTAAAGTTTGCCTATGTTATTTTTAATGCTGCAGCTGCCATGAACAACCCACATGTTGAAAGAAACAGCTGTAGAGCAAATCTGAGGCAAATAAACCTTGACTCTCCATAATCAAAACATTGTCACAGACATAAGATCACCGAGGATGTTCGAACGTAAGATTCAGCACTTCGATAATCATGGCTTTTATCTCTACATTAATTTGAATCCACACTGCGTACCTGTGCTCCATTGTCCCAATACACCTGAAAAATAGATAAAAATCAAAACAAAGGAAAATGGCTTTTGCAATAAAAACTAATGACAAGCATTTCATTCTCATTTTCTCCATTCCTCTGATCAGTCAAATATGTAGCTGAATATATTCAATAAGAGTTCTAGTCTTAATGCAAATGATCAGTGCTTGCAGAGTGAAAGCTTCTAAGGCGATCGGAAAGTTAATAAGTGGTCTAGTTCATATGAACAATGATAGGGTGAAGCCTTTTGAATAGGTAGGTATGCTCAATAGACTTCATAAATGTGAAGCCTCAATGCAAGGTATACACAGACACTATACTGTTAAACATGATAATCTAATAAGAGTAAAATGGCTAATTAAGTGTCTTCATTTCTAAAATCTTTGACCTCCGAAAAACATCACTGTCCCCACAATGAAATTGAGAACTAATCAAAAGTCTGAATGAAATGTTATATTTGCCATAATAACTGCTTTTTTAAATCTGAGTCTGTACCCTTTTGGAGGGTATGATGACTCATCTGCCACTTTTATAAATGTTTATATTAGGCTCCTCTCTTCTCCCTTACTTTGTATCCGTTATCCTCCTTTGGATTGTGGCTGGCAGTGATCATGATACCACATGCTGCTTTCAACGAGCGGATGCCAAAGGCCTGGGAACAAGCATCACAACTAAATTAATACAGATATAATTTCATAACTGGTCCAAAATCAATCAATCAATTCTTAAACATCAGGTATATATTAAAATCATATTAAAATCACAACTATCCAAGCATAACAAGCCATTAATCCTGACGCAACAAAAGCATCTGGAAATTATGTACCTGAGAAATCTTCAGGCTGTAAAAATATACAAGTGGACACTCATACAACCTACCACATATGGAGTGGGGCACAATCTTGAAAACAAGTACACAGGGATCTCTGCATTGACAAATATTGTAGCGACAATCCTTGACCACCTGGAGGCAGATGTGAAATAACATTATTTTACTACACTGCCTGTAATGTACCAGTCCAAGCTTCCTTAAGCAACGTCAGTATTCTGTAACCCAAAAAATTTTTATAATTAACAGGTGATATGAATTTCATGTACCATAAACATTAGACTTGAAAACTACAAACTCCATGTACCATAAACCCTACATTTGTCTTGAAAATTACAAACTCCATATAAGGTCTAGACTATTCATATCCTCTGCTACATACCTGTAACTATTGTGTCGTCCATCAAATCCAATCACTATACCATCTTTAGCAACAGATGGTAGAGCTGTCTTCAAGTACTTCACCATACCCTGGACATAAACAAGAATTTCATATAACACACCATGAATCTCCAGTATGAAGTACTTATTTCTACTGTATTCATGTAACAGTTCTACAGCAATTTCTTTATTAAATCTCCCAAACCAGATGTTTAGACTTGAACATAATCATAGGCAGCAGGAACTCATGAACTCAGATTCTCAGAAACTAAATCATATTTTCAAGTAGTCAACGTTCAAGTTCATGAATGGGGAAAGTGAGGGTGTCTGGACCACAACATTATTATGAGCATGCAGAACTGTCAAGTACTTAAAGATTTACTGCTTTTCTAAATTAAAACAGTATCAATATGTCAAATGCAAAAGGCTCTCCTTACCACAGTTGGTGAGTCTTTCATTGACAGCAAATCTAAACTGTCTCATAATGTGATGCTGACAAAGAGCTTAATATCAATATGTGACTATGGGGCAGCATGCAGCTGTTGTATCATTCTCTTGGCCTAAAAACTGTCAAATCTCAAGGACCTGAACGTTATAGGTTGCAGGTTCAGTTTTGTGTCTGGCAGTTTACATGACTGTATCCTTCAGTGAAACACTAAACTCCAGACCCTCACACCACTGAGGTGTAAATGAACACTTGGCTTTAGGGCTAGGAGGACCAAGGTACTGCACCGATGATTAGTGATGATTTCATATATACTTCATTTGTAAACACTACACATTATGTGTTTGATGCGTACTTTTCAATGTACCTGTATTATGCATGAAATGTGTAACATTGTATGCCATTATAAAACAATTCTCTACAGAATTACTTAACTACATGAAAACAACAATTTATACCTGCGTTGTCTGAATGATAGTTAAGTCATTCATTTGGGAATTTCCGGGGCCCATACGAGTCCTCAAACCTAAACAAAAAAGGTGATTCAGATAAATATACAATACAAAAAGCCACTTTTTTAAATAATTTCTTGATATAAATTTTTTTTGCAGGATTGTGCATCAGTAAGATGTAACATGAAATTACATATAATTTCTTCTAAGTGTAATCTGTCTAAAACTTCCTCTTGCAACTCTCTACATTCTGTAAAATAAAATTAGCAATAACACAGTTGTATTTTGAGGCGATGTCTACTCATACGACTTCATGTTATTGTTATCCTGAAAGGTGAGAGCACTCATTAACTTTTTCAATTCATTAAAAGTGATGAACACTAGCATTAAAAAAATACAGATGTCTGTCTACAGTAATGTCTCATTTTACAGACAGATGGATTAAGAACAGGAATTAAAGGCTTTCTCAACATTGTGAGGATCAAATCCACATCCCTCTGATCCTGAGTCTAGCGCCACTCATTAGATCACATTGCTCTCCTAAATACACTGTTTCTGTAAGTGATTCACGATCAGGCTCCTACCTGCGGTTCCAAATTCCATCCTGTGAAGCAGCAATCGCTTCAACTCAGCAGTGTTCTTCTCATCAACAAGTTGTTTTATGGCTAGGCGCGTCTTCTCATTCTGTGTAGGAAAAAATTAATTGCATTATGAGGACCAAAATGCGACCCCAAAAAATACACTGACAGAGAAACAGATTGCCTTGACCACAATCCCTTGATCACACTATTGTGTCTATTGTTTTATTACTTTTGTCTACGACTATTCCTGTATAACTGTAACAAGTGAAATATGAAATGTGAATTTAATGGTTTTCACTTTGAGGACTTTCTATATTTAGTAGCTCATATTCTCATCAACAGTTTATTGGGAAGATAAAACTCTTTTATCTGAATTCTGCACAGCTGTGTTTTGAAAGGTGCCTAGTGACTTTTGAATGCTCAATGAAATATTTTCTTCACAGAAAATGACATCTGTAGAGCTGTGCAACAGAAGAAATTGAAGAGCACATTTTAAAAAAATTCTTTTTTTAAAAAATTTTTGAGTTACAGCTTTCTTTCTGCCATCATTTTCATGAGATTAAATTAAATTATGATGAATATTGCTGAATATTATTATAGTATATCTCTCTTTTATATTAATTTCGATTACAGATATACAGTACTAGCTGAAGTATCCCGGCGCTGCCGGGAAGGGNCAGCTGTGATTCCCGCCTATAAATATTCCCGCGTACGCAAATTTGGATAACGTCATCCGCTAAAGAAATGTTATTTTGTTTCGTCGTGTATTGTTGGCGTGTGCCTTCAAATTTCCAGTGGCAAACGAAACGCAATGTCTTTCCGGTACGAAATTTTAAAGTTTTATTTGGAGTCGACGAAATGGCAGAATGTATGCCGGAAACAAAGACAAAGAGAAAAATGCGGCACAAACTTTGTAAATTGATTAATCAAATCTTGCAATTTCCGTGAGCAGACAGTGATGCTAAACATTCTGTATCGGATATTGTACATGTTGACGTTTTCAGCCGAATTTTACAAACAGCGGTTTTGAAGGTTATGCGTTAGGAAGGTAGCGTGCCATGCCCCCGATCCAGTCTTATAATATAGATAATTGCTATAGCAGGACACAAGTACAGTTCATGCAATGACCTTATCCCACTCCAGCCATTGTGCAATCTCTCTCTGTAGCAACACATCATTTGTGTCATTGGCTGCCATCTCTGCGATGAAGTTGCGTCTCCCTCAAAATACAGTGTAACGCAGATGAAAAGATCTGATGTAACTTGGGTAAGAACTGAAAAAACAAACAAACAGGAAGCCTTTTTCACAGTTAAGGAGAAATGTGATACAGTAGTCTTGTACCTTTCCTATGATTTGTGAGTGTGCATGCTATGTTCAAATTTTACTAGCAAACTGAAATACGCATCATAACCCCAACCCAAAATTACACATCATAATCCAAATCCTGTCAGCTGTGCGTTCTCACTCCATTTGCAAACAGCCTATCACTATCAGACCACATTCACCCATTGGGATCATCTTGGGTTGTCCCTACATCTTTATCTTTGTTCTACCCCTACAGTGTGTTCATTAGCATATCTGCTGTGTGAGATAAATAGCTTTCCTGACTAACAATTATATCAGTTTCATAGTTTTCTAGTTTTCCCACCACTTCCTGCCAGACAAAAATAACCCGGCTACACTTAGGCCTAGTCTTGCACATCCACCAACCATAATCGTGAGCCGTGTTCATCGTAAGAGTGCCTTGGTCTTGCATTATGATAAAATGCTAAATAGGTCTAGACTAAACATTGAGACAGATCTAGAAGACCTAGTCTAGTCTACCTGATCTAGACCACAGCAGCAGCCTACCAAGTACCAGTTCTTTAAACAATGCCTATGGTCCAGACCTCTAGACTATTATAATAAACAAAACTCAGCAAACAGCAAAGACAATGCTCAGGCCTAGCAGTAGCAAACTGCATACACACTGAAAAAGACACAGCAAACGTGCTATGCACGGTAGGTCACGGATGCTTCTACACACTGCTTCTTTTGTTTTAGTGTTACAGGAGTAATGGGTCTCTTACCGGGTCATGGACACTGACCCTCTTGACCTCTGCGGGGTCACTGGGCGCCCTTATTCTCTAATGTTCACAGTACGTGTGGGCCTATATTAATAATTCTGTGTAGGATCATGCTAACCTATGACCTTTTGTTTTTATTAATATGTCATAAATGTCACTTTGATGATAACAGGCTGTTCATCGGAACGTTTTCCTCCGACATGTCAAAACTAACGCCCTTATGTTGTTGTTATGTACCGGTTGCCAACTTGGCGAGGAGCAGGCTTTGGGGAGAAAAAAAAAAGGGCCCCGAGGATGGGGTGTTCACAGGGGCAGGTGGGGTAAAATGTATTTGAAAATATCGTATCTTGCATTATGTAGAGTACTTATGTCAACAAACATGTCCGCCTATTATCTGCCAGCAAAGAGGAGCCTACAAAAGTGTATTTATGAATTCTATATTGTACACTTGTAAGTCATTCGAGACAAGACCGTGATAAGGGCTGATCGGAGGATGCGTAGCTGCTGTAAACAGACAGCCAAATTATTCAGCCTCAGCAAGCTCAATGATTATGAAAATGCCAATGTGGAGATTTGTTTTAATGATAATATTTTATTATAATAATGATAACGTTTGGTATGTTCGATTATTTTTGTGTGTATATACGCATGCATATGTAGCTATTTACAATCACTAAATCTGGCAACTGTGGTGACGTTTGGTCACATGATTCAGTATAAACAAAATGATGGAAATACACTACTTTCGATTTCCCTTTGCCATCAGCTCAAGCATGAAAATCTTCCACATGTCGGCACACACTGCCTTTACGTGGGTTTACATGTTGGCCCTGATTATGTTTTGCGAGCAGTCAGTATCAAGTTTGAGCAAAGGAATGCTGTATGAGCAGTTTTTGGGATTCGCAACTGAGTACAAAAAGCCTTACTTGTCAAATTCTACAGAATTTCTCCTCCGATTTGACATTTTCAAGGTGGGTTTATCAGCAGTGTAGGGGACAATTTTAGTTCTGTCAAAAGTTGATCTACAGTGAATCATTTAGCTTTTAGCTTTGCCTGTCGTGTACATCTGAGCAGAACATGCTGGAGTTTTATTTTGACACCCCATACACCCTCTTATGTTGATATGGATATAATGGTATTTAAACGGTTAAATTTTAAAAACTCAAGAATTTACACACAAACACTATTCCTTTTTTGGCTCAAGGTTCTGAAATGCATAAAATGAACTGATGTTTGATATTATTGCAGGAGAATGTTGAGCGAGCTAAACAGCTGAATAGAGCATACAATGCAAGCCAGTCTGCTGTTTACGGAGTAAATAAATTTGCAGATTTGACCCCACAGGAATTCAAAGGTATTTTCAGTTATCAGATTGGGAGAGCAAGTATTTAACCAAAGTTTGACTTTCATGCCATGAGTTTATGAGGCTTTGGGTTCATTTTGTGTTTATAAGACTTTCATTAGGACTTTCATTAAATCACATAGTTTGAGAATGAAGTACTTACTGATACATACTGTGAGACAGTCATTGTGTAACCACAGGAATTTACAAGCTTATTTAGGAACGTTTCCAGGTTCCAGAGGATGAAGCATTGAGGGTGCTTCAATATACAGTCAACTCAGCTTAATCGCCCTCCGCTTAATAGCCTTTTCCGCCTAATCGCCTTGTTTCCCAGGGAACCAAATTTTTTTCTATATGAAAGTCACTGGATAATCGCCTCTCACTCCGGATAATCGACCACTCTTCAGCGCCCATGAATTCAAAGATCAGCGGTTGAAGGGTTACAGTTGACAAATAAACAATGTATGCAGACGGTTTAACTGCGCGACGGATGGCAGACCGGTTGACTGAGTGACAGCTGCCACCCCGAAATAGGTGTGATAAGCCTTTCCTTTCCTCTCCACCTCCCCTTCCCCTTGTCCCCCTTCGTCCCACGCTAGGCATCACCGCCGTCGCCCTTCTGATAATGCTAATGCGCCAAAAGCCGTGGTATAGTCTCCTCCCCCCACGCCTTGATTGCGCCTGTCTGGTGGATTTCGGTTAGATCAAAGAATGTGTCATGTGGATGAACGGTCCACCCTGACCATGCCATCCTACTATTTATTGTCTGCTGGGCTACTGCGAGGTGGCCAATGAGAGAGACCGCGGAGATCAAACATTTTGTGCTCTACAACACCGTCAAACTCGAGTTTGTGCTGAGTCTGGCGACAAGAAGGTGTCAATGCACGATATCAAACCACGACATTAAAGAAATTTAATCTCCTTACCAAAAATATGGCCGAAATTACTTCCTCCGCTTAATCGCCGCTCCGCTTAATCGACCACTTTTTCCGTGATCCCGAGGATGGGCGACTAAGCGGAGTCGACTGTATATGATATTTATAGCAAGGGGCAGATCCTCTTAGGCACTGGACACTGTGTTTCAAGAGTGATCCATCTAAAGATCTGTTAGAAGAGAAGCAGGATGTGGAAGTATGCCCATTTTCAGTCATATTTTCACAATCATCTGCTTTCTAGTCTCACATTTTGCAAAGAACTGAACACTGCACAACAGCGAAAAGGAAAAAAGAATGACTGGCATGGAGCAGAGGGGAGGCTAGGAATGGAGGGAAGGGGAGGAAACCATTAAAATCCACAGTAATAATACTAATAAGGTTTATTTGTCATCTAGCCAGGCAGTTGCTCACTGACAGGATAGCACATTAATATTACCCCATTAGAGCAGATTGCTCAATGACATTCTTAACTCTCTGTGGACCATACAGTGCCGCTATCATTTACGGCACTTATTACTAACATTCTGACATCTTTCACCAAGGACCCATTTAACAGCCAGATACCACCAAACATCAGATTTCCATCACAGTAATGTTTCTATTTACCTTCTTTCAACAGCTCAGTACTTGTCAGGCTTCAGAATATCTCATGCTGTGAAGAGTGCAGGTAACTTCAAACCCTCAGTACCTGTTAAAGATGTCTCAAAACTGGGCTTGCCACAGAAAGTGGACTGGTAGGTTAATACATTGGTTTGTGGTGTGATGATGTAGATTCCACAGGATGGTTTAATCCTTGCATGGATGGTTGATATTACTTATAAGTTCAGGTGGCTGGATCTTGTGAGATGGTGGGGATGTTAACCCTTGTGGCACCATGTAGAGCCAGTTCTCACCTTCACTCCATTATGCTGGGTGTGATGGTAGAATTAATTTCCATGCCAACACCAACCGTGTGATGTGGCAGTCAAAATTACAGCCCAGTGTCAATAACTGGTTGGCCTACATCACTTTCTTTTCCTCTTTCATTTTCTCTCTGCATTTGTCTTCTTGAGCACTTTCCACTTTATCCTATTTGATTTCTATAAGTTAGTGCTCCGTTTCATCCTAGTATTATTACACCTATGTCACCACTAAATGAAACGACCCTGTCTTGTTCACTATGTATAATGTTGTGTGTACGTCTGAGTGTTTGTCTTGCTGAGTTACCAAATGAAGCCTAACAGCCTTTGGTTGAAGAGGGGGGCGGGAGAGCTTGTGGTGTGTGTGAGTCTCGTGCCTAGCGCTATGACTGCTAGTCTTCTGTTCGGCTTCGGGAAAGACCCCGGCCACTAAGCCACTTTTTTAGGAGTGGCGGCGTGGTTGTGTATAGACGTCTACCTGATTCCGAACTGACGGCAAGGCGATGGGTGCCGACGCAGAGGTCGCGGGTTCAATTCCCACCACATCACTTTCTTTCCTTCTTTCATTTTCTCTCTGCATTTGTCTTCTTGAGCACTTTCCACTTTATCCTACTTGATTTCTATAAGTTAGTGCTCCGTTTCATCCTTGTATTATTACACCTAATTCTGTACTATAAGTTGGCCCTTGTTCTCACACCTATCCTCAGCAGATGGGGCTTTGAGGAAAGCACTTGGGTTGACTAAAAGCACAGTATAGGTCAGCAACCTAATAATTCATTTATCATTTCAGGAGGCTGAAGAAAGCTGTTTCACCAATCAAGGACCAGGGACAGTGTGGCGCTTGCTGGTAAAACTTGCATTCACTGAAACAATTTTCTGCATAATTACAACCTATCAGGAGCATGAAAAAAAATGGATTGCGGTTAAGAAGAGTTGCAATTACTCTGAAAATGCTGAAATTATGTGGATTTGGATTAAATAGAGCTGACACTTCTACTTGTTTACTTGAAAGTTCCCTCAAGAATACAAGACATTGGCACTTTTAGCTTGCACAGAGGCTAAATTACCATATCAAGGAATATCACATTTCAATTAGGAATTTCTAAATTTTGCAGATCTTTAGAAAGAAAGTTTGAGGACACAAGGGTGCGTTATTTCCAGCAAGATATTGATTATTGGTTCATCAGTTAGTGGTATTTGTAGATTATTAGAATGAATTGACACACTAGGAAACTTTAAACAATCCAATTTACCTTATTTGATGAGCATCAGGAAAGTTTAAACTTATGTGAGCTTTATTTATAGGCGTTCTCATATCACTCCAAATGATGATAATGACGTACAGTATAATCAGAGATGCCACTTGTCAGAGAATTCTTTGAAATCAGGGAATATTGTTCTCTAGCCAGGGAAGTTTATTGCTTGACAGTAAATATCATAGTACATATTTTGAGGTGGGGGAGAGGTTGGGGGCTTGGGCGCATGACTCTTTTCTTCCTATCATAAATGTTAGTCTTCAGTTTTCTCTTTCTGTAATGTTTTTATACATTAATGCACATTTTCTCTCTGAAAATAAGTATATTCACCTAATGTAGAAAATGAGATAATTAATGATGTTTAAATTAAGAGAGTTTAGAAAATTTCATGAAAAGTGAGCAGCATCCATCTGCAGTTTCAAACAGTATGTGGATCCAGTTAGGTATTTTCAGCTCCATCACATGACCTGGGAAATCTTGCTCATACGCTGGTTTGTTTACATGCTCTGCTCATGTATGATTACTCGTCCCTTATCAAAATAGCCTAGCAATCCCTAGATCATGTGGTGTAACTGACCCGTCTGAAAATACCTCATTTGTATTGTACACGTGAGTGTTTGATTTGAGACTATTCTATGTTCAAGTCTCAGTCTGAGCTCTTCCTTGCAGGTCCTTTAGTTCTGTTGAGACAGTGGAGAGCATGTATGCAATTCAGTTCAACACCACAGCCCCCAAGCTGAGTGTACAGGAAGTGATAGACTGTGATACTGGAGGGAGTGGATGCAATGGGGGTGACATATGCGTGGCTTGTGAATGGATGTCTCGGGTAAATCATGTGCTAGTGCAGTCAATTCGACTGTGAGATGGGGGAGAGCAATCTTAGACTGGAGCCTGTTAATTTCTTATCCTTAATGTGTGGCTGAAACTCTTCAGTAAATTTAACGAAATAAATAAATCAATGGTTGCCAGTTACAGAACATTTCCATCATTCACATGATAACTGATGCATTACACATGCAGCCATCCTCACACAAATAAACAAATTTTTACATATATATGATACTGTAGAGAAAATTGAACGCTATGTTCAACTTCAAAAATGTAAAAAAATGCAAATTTTGACCGGGGCGTTGCCTCACGGACCGCCCCCAACATGTTGCCCCGGGATCCCTGGCCTGATTTAAAATTCAAATTTAGAAAGTTTCATGCATGTTATGTAGGGGGGCTAACTCCATGAACCATTGCCTGAGAATTTCTGGAGTAGCCTCCCCTGCAAACATGGACAGAGAAATTTTAGGCAGATATATTTCCAGCCTGATAACCCCAGTGAAGATGACATCCTTAGTTTGATTGTAGAGATAGAAGTATGGTGAAGCTCATTTAACATAAACACTGCTTAACACAGTAACCTGCTTAGGACAGCCTTATTCAGCAGTCTCAGTTGTGTAAAAAGCACGCTAGATAATACGAAACTTCTGATAACACATCATTTTAAGCATCACTAAAAACTGCATTAATTGTTGAGCAAGACAGTTGCTGCCTAGAGTTCTCAGGTGTGTGTAGAAGTCAAGTCTAAACTGTTTGTGTCTTGCTATGAATGGAAATATGTTGTCCTGGCATGGAAAGAAAAGGAGAGCCAGCCTGCACTACCTACCTACATCAGCTTGTTTTCCTAATGGGCTTGCTAGTATTTGACAAGGAATTTATGTATTTCTTTGTATTGATATTGTCCTGAATTGTCCATGATTTTAAAGTTGGGAGAGGGGAACTCTTCATCTTGTTGATTATATAAAGTGTGAGAACCATTTGCCCTGAAAGAGATCTGATGTTATAAAAATGCTAAATTAGGTAGAATCGATTTTTGGCACCTTTGTATAGAGCATAATGTTCTCGATCTTTCCATCTGAGTTATTTTCTTGGAGCTCCTGTAATTTCTGAGATATCCAACCTTATATATACATCACTGAGTAATTGATAAAGTGGGGCAAAACATATTTTGTGTCACCTGTAAAATTTCGAGTGTGGTATGTATGGTTATTTTCCATAAGCAACAGAGATATTCACTTAGAGAGATTGTACTGTTTAGGGTTATTGTATTGCTCAAACTGTAATGCCAGATGACAAAAGTTAGGACAGTCAACTCACAAATCATTTCCTCCTTTTCAGAATGGTCTTGTTAGTGACAGCCAATATCCATTGACCAACCACAATGATCGGTGCAAGGAACTTCCTGAATCTCTCCAACGTGTTGTTATCAAGAGTTACACATGTGCCAGGTAAGTGAGAAAATTTAGATAATGCACTTGTCAATTCAGTTTATGCTTTTTTCCCATTTTAACTGTTTATTTAAGGTGTCGGCCATTGCCTGCCCCGTAATTTTGTTGTATTGCCCACTATACACCAGAATAAATATTTTTGAGGGACATTTGTGTTGATTTTGAGTGAGTAGGGCCTTTTGATATGGTGTTTAGAATAAAGCAAGGGGTGCCTTGGCTAGTAATTAAAGTGTTCATCTGAAGGATTTGCCTTCTTGGCTTCGCAGACATTTAAAGCTAAGTCTAGCAAGAATGTCATACTTCCCTGTGTACTTGTATTCCAAATGCCTTGAATAATATTTTATCAACTATTCATTTGTGATCCATGATCTTCCCTGAATTTTAGGTGGAATCTGTTTGCACTTTGGAATAAAACATTTTTTAAAAGTTTAGCGTTGGTCACACACATGTTGTCAGCATTTTTGGATGGATTCACTCACCTGCTGCCAACCATTGAAGCATGTCTCTTCTAGTTAACAAGTTGTCATCTGTAAGGGAGATTCAGACTGTGAAACCTGGATGATCGGGATTCATTTCCTTGGCATTTCAATCTACTGTATAAACTGTACAAGTGGGTTTTTTTTCTGTTTTTTTGCGAGGCTCTAATTTTCACAAGTTGAGAGTTTTCTACTGTGTGTATGAGCCCAGATGTTAGAATAAATAAGAGTGACTTTACAGGACTGCTGATGAAAAATATTTGGCAAATTTTGACACTAAAATTGTCAAATTTGCAACGGTTCTTTGTACTGGTAGAAAAAAACATGTAATAAAAAATATCCAGCTAATGAGAGATAGTGCACCATTTGCATTTCCTTTAATCACCAAAATGTAAATTTAGTAGTTGGCCTTTTGAAATATTCTGAACAGAACTTTTTGTCATGGGAAGTAATTTTTATGAATCAAGCTCAACTAATGACAGTTGGGAAAGTTAGATCTTTGTGAACAAGAATACATCTACATTTCTCTTTCTGAGATCTTTTGTGAGCAGAAAGAAGGAAGTTTACACACCTTCATTGCACTGTTTAACTTGTTGCCTTGCTTATATTGTGGATTAGTATCCAGTGTAATCTGGTTAACTCAGTCTAGCTTACCACTATTCCTCTCTTGGTAAATAGATGTCCATGAGACTTGATTCTTCCGTCTCTTTCATAAAATATAAAAACCATCCAAACAACACATTCTGCCGGTAACACATTCTCAATAGTTTCCTCCAAAGTTTAAGTGTGTGATCAGAGTTCCTCTATGTAGTCATAGCCACTTCAACTAATGAAGAGAGATCAGGTTTTAATGTTTAACACATTTTTTTAGCTTGTTGTTATGTTGACATGAGTCTTGTTCCATTATTCATCTCTGGTCACATTGACAGTTACAAAGACCAAGAGAGTGGAATCCTGGAACTGCTTGCAGAACATGGCCCTGTGGCTGTAGGGGTAGATGCAGCAACTTGGCACAATTATGTCGGTGGGATAATCCAGTATCACTGTTCAACTCATGACAACCACGCGGTTCAAATTATTGGCTATGATTTAACAGGTATGTGGCAGCAAATCAGGATGGAGTGTGCACCCAGTGCAGGTTGCTGATCTTTTTAGTTTTCATTCTTTGAGAGAGTCCATGTATTCAATAAAATGAAGACCTATGACTATGATTTTGAAGTCATTAGAACCATTGAGTAGTGTTTGGATTGCACAATAGCTCTATACTGTATATACTTTTAACCTTTTTGCTATGTTATGTTTTTTGCAAACATCGAAGTCACTAAATTACTTTGAGCTCATCAGCCTGTGTGTACGTTCATTTGAATTCAGCTTTTATAGTGCTTCAACACAATTGAAGAGCGTTTTTCCAGAACGCACTAAGTCCAATTTACATTTTTTGTCAGTAGAAACAAATTTTAAGTGAAAGACAGATGGAATTAAATATCAAATTCCTCTCTCCACATAAAGTAAGAGTATTTTAAGAGTAACTTTAGAGACATGTTAAATGAGATCTTTGTAAACTCATACATTAAATAATGTTGTTGACAAATTGTGCGATTCTGCAAAACGCTCCAAGTCCATGGACTTAGCTCCTTCTGAAACATTGACATTACTGAGGTAAATATTTTGTTCACTGATGGCATTGTCTTGTAATAAAATATATTTGAAATTGAATTAATTGATTGATGTGTGCATATGTGTGAGAGAGAGTGTGTGTGTGAATGGGAGAGCGTGAGAGAGAAATAGTGTGTGTATGGATCTACTACATTTAGATTTTTAAAAAATGTACAATTAACAATTACAAAAAAAAAATTAAAAATTAAAACTTGTGCAGTAATCATTGAAAACAGACAGACAGGTTCTATTCAACAAAATGTCAGGTTTTAGATTTACCGGTACTAAAATAAGTGATCTTTTAAAAGGGACCAAGTCCTGTAAAGATGGGCGAACCAGATGCAAGTAGTCGCCCTCTTTATATTCAAAATAAATTTAAATATCTGCTTTCTGAGATAAACATACCATGTCTGTCAATTATTTTCTTAAATTCAGAGTATTCCAAGCCTCAAAAATTAATTAACATCCTCACAACAAGAAGATTCTATAGTTAAACTCCGACTCGATACCACCCTTTAACGTCCGAGGAAGTGACCGATACGGTGCATGCGCGAGGACTAATCGCGTTTTGGAAAGCCAGAGAGCTTGGACTTAACCCCTTTAGAAAAAACCGCAATATTTTACCAGCTTGGTTAATGTGGTCTAAGCTTGTTTTGAAGCATCAGCAAATCACAGGATGAAAAGAGAGTAGGAATGCCTTGATGTGAAACACTTAGCTAAATTTCAACGAAAGTGGACTTCGTGACTTTTGGAAAAACGCTCTTCAATTTTGGCTATATTATACCCATGGATGTAGAAATAGTTCATTACATAGGAAATTAGATGTATGGCACATCAGATATGAGACGGTAATGCTATCTCTGAAATGCATGCGTGCGTTCAGACATTGTTTCCACCCAAGCATTAGCTCTACATACACATCATACATAATGAAAAGTTAACAAGGGCGATTAGAGACTCCTTACAAGGGAGATCAGCTCACAAGGGAGATCAGCTCACAAGGGAGATTAGAGACTCCTCACAAGGGAGATCAGCTCAATTAGAGACTCCTCACAAGGGAGATCAGCTCACAAGGGAGATAGAGACTCCTCACAAGGGAGATCAGCTCACAACGGAGATCAGAGATTCCTCCCCTATGGAAAGTTGCTGGACCATCCATTGAAGCTCTTTCTGATTTTGCATCTTTGTTTTCCTCTTTTATCCCCTTAAATCTTCCCTTCTTAACAAAAAGGATAAGAAATATAAAATGTTTCCATTCATATTATTTGTTAACAAAGGTCACAGACTTCTTTCATTTCAGGAGCGGTCACATCTTTGGCTCTAATGAGGTCTATGCACCGTTTCCAAGTGCAGACCACTTTGATCATGAGCTAGGGTACTACATCACTAAAATAAATGCACTATTTTGAAACTGGCATGTAATCTTTCATAACAAATCCAAAGAGAGCTGCACTGGGGTTGAACATCAATGCATATTCAGTGAAAACTAACCTGAAATTCCATTTTTTTAATCAGCTAGCATTGAACTTGCCACGGTGTGCAAATCTGTTGCAACCCTGTTTGGATTTGACATGGAAGATTGCAGACCAAAGTGCAATATGGTACATTAGTTATGATGATGTAATACTTTATACATGTGCACATAGGAATATGTTGCACAGACCTTATTTTCTAGTATACACAAATTTGTTGAACTCTCTCATGTTTTGAAAGAAGTTTATAGATTACGTAATTCACTTTTCTCTGCTGCCCCAACTACTACTGGTAAGAGTTGTCCAGACATATTTATAATCCTCACTGGTTTCACACACAGGTGATGTTCCCTATTATATTGTCCGCAATTCCTGGGGTTCTGACTTCGGAGACAAAGGATATGTTTATATCAAGTATGGAGACAATATGTGTGGTAAGTATAATATTAATATGCACTGAGGAGAAACCAGTGAAAAAGCATTTCATCCAATGCTTAAAACAACACCCTTTTTTCAAATGGGTTTGCTATGTGTGAACAGTGAAATATGATACATGGCATAGGCCTACTGATGACATACAACAAAATGTGGCAACGTTTGCCCCAGGAATCTGATTATGAGAAAGAACCCATATATTGTTACAACAAATTCAAAACACCAACAGGTGGATGCTTGAAGCCTGACAAAGGAGAATTAAGTTTCAAATATATAAAGGCTCTAAATAGACAAGCAAAGGGTGTCTCACAATTCAGCTTTGACAAATAGTGGTATGTCTGAGTTTGTGGGTGTCGTGATATTTGTAATGAAGTGCAAAAGCATTATATGGACACCTCCCCTTAGCTTTTTAATGGTAAGGTTATGGTCAGTAAATACTCCTGCCATGCAACAGGAAGACTGACTTATCATATGCACTACCATTTCATATTTTCATACAAGCGAGAGCACACTCAAATATGTCATACAAAGATTAGCGTCTGCAGACAGAAGATCAGCCGGCCTATTGCGCATGTGCGGAAAAAGCAATCAGCTGTGTTTACATGGTCTCGAGCGAGTGAGTGTAGGTTACCGGTAGCCTAGACTAGTCTACATCTCTAAATTATCAGGAAATTCGATTTCTATGTGTGTAGTCTTGTTGCACAGTCACTGTGTTAATCAAACTGATCCACAATCCCACATTTGTTTGAGGTTTAGCTGTATATTCACAGCTGACCCAACATTTATTATGCTTTGTCTGTCTTATTCTTTCGATATTTTATGTCTGACCCGGTTTCCAATGTAAACACAGCTGATTGCTGTTTCCACACATGCGCATTAGGCTGGCTGACCTTCTATCTACAGACGCAAGTCATACAAAGTCTGATATTAGATTGTTTCCCTTGCCAGTGAAATGTCCTTGGTCCTTCCTACTGTCACTTCTCAGTGTACAAGTGTTGGTTATCCATTTGCTGTAACAGTGTGACTCTCCCAAGGAGTAGTAGAGTCTGTGTTAGGGACAGGGAGCCTTTAGAGACTATTTCTCTTCTCTAACCTCATTCCTATATCTAACTCTGCCCTTAACCCAAACGCACATTCACGTTGGCAAAGACACTGAATTATACTTAATGAATATATGACATTTGGTGGGGTGACGATATAGGCTGAGATAGAGTGCACCAATATTTAGTCATTTTCATTTCAGACCAGGCCCATCATTTCTGGTAAATTTCATTTGGATTGAAGTGGATCTTTTCAGTGTATTTAAATGACAAACCAACATATCCCCCAACTTATGAATGTTTTTTCATAATTTCAGTATGAGATAACATAATTACTAGATTATCTTTAAAAAAAAAACATATATTAAGATACAGCAATTTGTCTTTGACTGTATGAGAGAGTGGGTATCTGTATGTAGGCACTAGGAGTAGAAATTGACCAGAGCTATAGTCAGAAGTGAATCTGAGAAAGTCTCAGTTATGCGTGCACGGTCATCTAGGTGTCACAGGTCATAGCTCTAACAAATCATTACTTGTGTTATCTACTTTTCCATCATCAGAGGAAAATGATTGGCTGATATGATCTGTTACATTGGCTTTTATTAGCTGATGCATGTCCTAACTTTGGAAGTGAGATCTGATTACACAATCACACTACTGCATATATTTACATTTACATTTTGCTCAAACCAGAAGTGAGTTTTGTTGGAGTTGCCTAATTAAGAACAGTCTTTATCACATGAAAATGAAATCATTGTGCTTTTACTTCAGCCATGTTACTCTGTTGTTTTCTTCTCCAGGAGTGACAGAGGAAGTGGCCAGTGTAACAAGTGTCACTGTAGTGTAAAATAGTAGGTCTATTGGCTGGAGCCGCTGTGCAGACTCATACTTTTATGAAAAAAAAGATGTTGTGCAGACTCAAACTTTATGAAAAAAAAAACGCTGTGCAGACTCATATTTTATGAAAAAAAATGCTGTGCAGACTCATACTTTATGAAAAAAAAATGCTGTGCAGACTCATACTTTATAAAAAAAAATGCTGTGCAGACTCATACTTTATGAAAAAAAAATGCTGTGCAGACTCATACTTTATGAAAAAAAATGCTGTGCAGACTCATACTTTATGAAAAAAAAATTCTGTGCAGACTCATACTTTATGAAAAAAAAAAACCGCCGTGCAGACTCATACTTTATGTAAAAAAAACGCCGTGCAGACTCATACTTTATGAAAAAAAAATTGCTGTGCAGACTCATACTTTATGTAAAAAACCGGCTGTGCAGACTCATACTTTATGTAAAAAAAACGCTGTGCAGACTCATACTTTATGTAAAAAAAACGCCGTGCAGACTCATACTTTATGAAAAAAAAAACCGCTGTGCAGACTCATACTTTATGTAAAAAAACCACTGTGCAGACTCACAGTTTATGAAAAAAAAATCGCTGTGCAGACTCATACTTTATGAAAAAAAAAACGCTGTGCAGACTCATACTTTATGTAAAAAACCCTCTGTGCAGACTCATACTTTATGTAAAAAAAACCACTGTGCAGACTCACACTTTATGAAAAAAAAATCGCTGTGCAGACTCATACTTTATGAAAAAAAAACGCTGTGCAGACTCATACTTTATGTAAAAAAACGGCTGTGCAGACTCATACTTTATGTAAAAAAAACGCTGTGCAGACTCATACTTTATGTAAAAAAAACGCAGTGCAGACTCATACTTTATGAAAAAAAAAACGCTGTGCAGACTCATACTTTATGAAAAAAAAAAACGCTGTGCAGACTCATACTTTATGAAAACAAAACGCTGTGCAGACTCATACTTTATGTAAAAAACCCTCTGTGCAGACTCATACTTTATGTAAAAAAACCACTGTGCAGACTCACACTTTATGAAAAAAAAATCGCTGTGCAGACTGATACTTTATGAAAAAAACCGCTGTGCAGACTCATACTCTATGTAAAAAAACCGCTGTGCAGTCTCATACTTTATGTAAAAAAACCACTGTGCAGACTCATACTTTATGAAAAAAAAACCGCTGTGCAAACTCATACTTTATGAAAAAAAACCGCTGTGCAGGATTATGCTGTACTTGGAAAATTAACACCAGAATTTTTCAGCGTGTTGTTCAGAGAAATCCATATGATATCATAAACATATCAACCCAGACAAAATGAAGTGGATGTTTTTGATTTTACTTTGATCCATTCCAACAGTGAATCGTCTTTTTGTTTTACCATTTGATTTGTATTAATATCATGGCAGCTCATTACTGTTCAATGGGTATGACTTGCTATAGAAATGCATTTTGTCTGCTGTCAGACATCGAAGGTAAAGGGAGAAGTGCTCAAGAACACAACAAATGGAAGAAAGAAGATAGGGATGTGATTTGAATCAAACCTGCTACCTCTGTTTCGGCATCTACTGCCTTGCTGTCAGCTCAGAATCAGACAGGCATCTGTACACGGCCATGATGCTACAATAAGAAATATGGCTTAGTGGCTGTGGTCAAGACTCCCTGCTCCTTTTTCCCCAGTTCATTTTTTCCTGCATTGTCCTCTTGAGCGCTCCCATCTTTATCCTGTATAAACATTTGTTTGTGTTCTCTCACACCCAGTGTCAGTTGTGAAGCGCTCCAGTCCATCTTGTATAACTTTCTCTGCTAAAAATGACCTGTGTGATACTGACCCTTGAGATTTAGCTGGAATGTACTTAACTCCTTTACAATCAACTTTTGCAGTCCACTTATCTCAGGTTTATGTGATTTAAATACATATTTAAGAATTATCTTTCTTTCACTTTAATTAACAATTTGGGAATGAAATCTAACTGATTTTGTTTGAAAATGGCATGAAAGGAAGTGCACAGAGGGTGATATAGAAGGCTGGTTCTGCTCAGGGCTTCCACTTCCGGGGAACGAAATTTCCTTATTTTTATCCCTATTTTTGTAAAAAATCCTTCTTGGCTGTTCAGAATTCCTTTTTTATTTCCTTATCGCCCATTTGCTAATATCACACCTCCAACCCTCCGGCTTATCCGCATTTGACACTGTGTACTAAAATTCATCGCAGCTGGCTTATCAGGTTTTAACGATTAAGTTATTGTGATTAATTATATCGTCCGTGTGAAGCCACTACCGGCAGGCTATCAGGTCTGTGATTAGAAAAAAAAAATAATGGAAGAGAGAAAAGTACACCATACCTACTAGAATGCTGTAGTGTGTGTAATTCGAGGGAAGATGTTAGAAAATATGAATTTCCGTGACTAAAAAAGTTAAAACGATTTTTTTTAAAATCTAATATTACTTACTTGATTCTTGGAAATGTTCTCTGTTTGTTCACTTGTTGTTAAGAATATTCACAGTTTATTCAAGTCTTTGGCGAGTTTGGCACAAAATGAGCGCTTCAGCTCTCTGGATTCCTCATCAGTTGCATTTGCTTTTGCTTGTTCTGCCAGCTTTAGAAGTTCTCTACTTACTTCAAAGGAAGCAGCAGTTTCTTTTTTATTGGCCAGTGTCATCTTGGTTTGCATAAGTGCCACCAAGCTCTGTGGCTTCAGGGCTGTCCGTTGTTCCCGCTTGATGAGCTTCAGTTAGCTAAATAAACGTTCAACTGCTGCATTTGATGCAGGCAGAGAAGCAACCACCTCAACAAGCTGGAGGAGGTTGGGATACTTGGAAGAGCCAAGAACTTTTTCATCCCTAACCTTTTTCCAGTACTCTTCCCATGGCATCTCAGGTCTTAGATCTTTAGTGAAGATATGTGATCTCCACTCGGTGTCCAGCAGAACGTGATTGACTTTTTCTTTCATATAGGGCATTCTTGCCAAGACTTGTGACAAGTTGGTGGGTTTTCTTTGTAGGGCATTTGCAGGAAGAGTCCACTCCACCAGTTCATAGACAGGACTGGTCAGGTCAGAGCGAGTCTTGATCTGCTTAAAAGCCTCAAGAAGGAAGGCTAGGCATGACTCTAGGAAGACATTCACTTCACTCTGTTCAGCCCCTTTTCTTATTTCGGCCAGTGTTTCAGTTGCTGCCATACCAATATAGACTTCCTCTAAGGGCACTCTGTTCCCTTGGCCCAGGTCAAGTTCCTCTACAGCCGTCTCTCTGACATACTGCGGCTCGAGGAAATCCCCAGCGATGGCCTGAAGTAGTCCTCTTATCTCTGCCCTCAAACAGTGCAGAAGGGGGTAGTCTCCCTGGAATAGCCTGTTGAAGCCATTTAAGCGTTCCAGCTGGAAGCTCAGGAATTCCAGATAGGCTTTCATGAATGGGTTATTTAACGTGGTGACAATTCTGTCTGTTGAATGGGTGGGGTCCTCAGCCGTCACAAGTCTGAAGTAGTGTTGCAGAGGCTCATATTGCTCCAGCAATCGGTCCACACATGCTTTAAGGGAAAGCCATCTTCTCTGTCCACGAGCCAGCATCTTGTGAGGTTTTGTTTCAAAGAAATGTTGAAAAGCTTTGAAATCCTGCAATTAGTAGTGAGCAGCTTATTAATTTTGACGTTCATTCCTGTAACACAAATGCTTATTGCTATGCCCTGCAATTACAATGATACATAATATGTATATCCTCTTTCTTCTTCCCTTTGCTGACTTTGAGTGGAAATTCCAGTCCTGGTATTTAGTCAGGGACAAAAAAGAGATATGAACATGGTCAAAATGGGTTAATTGTAATGGCTCTTCTGAGAGGGAAACATGTTGTATTTCTGTATCCTGCCTTTTACAAAAGACGGTGAAGGCTGTGAATCAGCTGGAGAGAAATTATTTAGAAATGACATATTATAACTGGTACAAAATAATAGTTAGCTATCAAAAAGAAAAAAAAAACGCTCCGGGGAATGGGACTCTCTTTAACAAAAACTTGGAACTCAGTTATAGCAAACTTATTAGCAAAAGGTATCAGAATTTCATAATATGTGTTTGAAACACGAATCTAGCACTTAACAGCTGACCCATAATAAAGTTTATTTACAAACACGAATCTAGCACTTAACAGCTGACCCATAATAAATTTTATTTACAAGTATGCTGATATATGGGTTTCTTGGAAGTCAGTTGAGCAACCTCCTACCCTCTCC
>JAWQUT010000194.1:745108-755405 GCA_033807755.1 Ellobium chinense
CGTTGTTCCCGCTTGATGAGCTTCAGTTGGCTAAATAAACGTTCAACTGCTGCATTTGATGCAGGCAGAGAAGCAACCACCTCAACAAGCTGGAGGAGGTTGGGATACTTGGAAGAGCCAAGAACTTTTTCATCCCTAACCTTTTTCCAGTACTCTTCCCATGGCATGTCAGGTCTTAGATCTTTAGTGAAGATATGTGATCTCCACTCGGTGTCCAGCTGAACGTGATTGACTTTTTCTTTCATATAGGGCATTCTTGCCAAGACTTGTGACAAGTTGGTGGGTTTTCTTTGTAGGCATTTGCAGGAAGAGTCCACTCCACCAGTTCATAGACAGGACTGGTCAGGTCAAAGCGAGTCTTGATCTGTTTAAAAGCCTCAAGAAGGAAGGCTAGGCATGACTCTAGGAAGACATTCACTTCACTCTGTTCAGCCCCTTTTCTTATTTCAGCCAGTGTTTCAGTTGCTGCCATACCAATATAGACTTCCTCTAAGGGCACTCTGTTCCCTTGGCCCAGGTCAAGTTCCTCTACAGCCGTCTCTCTGACATACTGCGGCTTGAGGAAATCCCCAGCGATGGCCTGAAGTAGTCCTCTTATCTCTGCCCTCAAACAGTGCAGAAGGGGGTAGTCTCCCTGGAATAGCCTGTTGAAGCCATTTAAGCGTTCCAGCTAGAAGCTCAGGAATTCCAGATAGGCTTTCATGAATGGGTTATTTAACGTGGTGACAATTCTGTCTGTTGAATGGGTGGGGTCCTCAGCCGTCACAAGTCTGAAGTAGTGTTGCAGAGGCTCATATTGCTCCAGCAATCGGTCCACACATGCTTTAAGGGAAAGCCATCTTCTCTGTCCACGAGCCAGCATCTTGTGAGGTTTTGTTTCAAAGAAATGTTGAAAAGCTTTGAAATCCTGCAATTAGTAGTGAGCAGCTTATTAATTTTGACGTTCATTCCTGTGACACAAATGCTTATTGCTATGCCCTGCAATTACAATGATACATAATATGTATATCCTCTTTCTTCCTCCCTTTGCTGACTTTGAGTGGAAATTCCAGTCCTGGTATTTACTCAGGGACAAAAAGAGATATGAACATGGTCAAAATGGGTTAATTGTAATGGCTCTTCTGAGAGGGAAACATGTTGTATTTCTGTATCCTGCCTTTTACAAAAGACTGTGAAGGCTGTGAATCAGCTGGAGAGAAATTATTTAGAAATGACATACTATAACTGGTACAAAATAATAGTTAGCTATCAAAAAGAAAAAAAAAACACTCCGGAGAATGGGACTCTCTTTAACAAAAACTTGGAACTCAGTTATAGCAAACTTATTAGCAAAAGGTATCAGAATTTCATAATATGTGTTTGAAACACGAATCTAGCACTTAACAGCTGACCCATAATAAATTTTATTTACAAGTATGCTGATATATGGGTTTCTTGGAAGTCANCCCCCCGATCATTGTTTATTAAGAAAGCACTATGAAAAGGGAAAAACGGGAATCTGATTTCTGGAGAAAGAATTTGAATCATTATTCCTGAAAATTAAAAACAGACGATACTTACTTCAATGCGCTTGAACGATCTGTGAAAGTTGGCATAGACGTCTCGACAAAGATCTTCCAGACTTTTTGGAAGTTTCAAAGCTGCATATGATGCTGCCAGATGAATCATGTGGCATGAACACTTTACTGTCTGGAGGTGACTAATCTCATGTTTCAAAAGCTGGACCACTGAATTGTGCTGCCCAAACATAACATTGCAGGTATCCGAGCAGAACCCCACAATATTTTCCATCGGTAGTTTCATGAGCTCTATACAACTTTTAATCTGTGTAAACAGCCCTTCTGCAGAAGTGTCGGATGGTTGTAACAGGTCAAGAAGAAGAATTTAAGTTGAAAATAACTGCATGTCAAAATAGCACGCAATTACTGCAAACTGTGTAGCTGCAGATCTGTCGGTAGATTCATCAACGATGAGACTAAATTTTCTGCTGCTGAGGGCAAAAATTGCCTCTTGGGTGTGCTGGAAACCAAATACTTGCCTTATCATATTTGTGGCTTTCTGCTTCTTCAGGGCTACATCAGACACTCCATCTGATTTGGAGAATAAATTTGAGATGAGCTCCGTCAGTGGTTCAATGATTTGTATAGGCAGATTCTGCTCTGCAGTAAAAGCACACAGTTTCACTTCAATAGTTGTTGCTTTAGACCCATACTGCTTTTTGAAAAAGCTTTGTAAAGGAGCGCTTGAAGTTGCTGAGACTGATGCTTTACTATGCTTTTTGCTCTGCATATGTCGTCTGAGGCCTGTTTTACTGCATGTCACATCGACATCACAAACACCACAATGGGGAACTTTTTTCCCCACCCTAAAAACACACTTTAACCAAGGTTTGAAGTCTGGATCATCCAGCCATTTTGAGCAGAATAACTGCTCAGGTACCTTTTTTACAGGCGGCTCCTCAAGGGCTCCATCCGACTCTGATGATGCCATTTCTTTTGATAAGGGAATACTTGCAGAATTTGGCAAATCCTTGATCCAGACTTGACAGATCACTGCAGTCTTCACTATTTTGGAGGGAAGTAGCTCTACTTCAGGAGTACCAGATTTATTTCTGGTGCGGATCCCAAATCTATGACCAAACAGTGTCAGAAATTCGCCATATCTAATTTTCTGGATGAGTTTACTATGCAGAATACATAATCTTAATAAAATCATTGTTTTTCATAAAACAAACAATATGAATAGGAATATTTATCCATGCTTTTCATGCCAGAGTTAATCTGCGGCTTTCTGTAAAGTTTGCAGAAGTGTACTAACTGCTTGATGATAACTTGCAGATCAGTGTCCCTTAAATTTATATTATCCTAATTGGGGTAAAAAGTATTTTTAAATCCTTTAAATCTGGCACTAAAACTCCAATATGGCATCCCAAATCTACTTCCCGCGACAACTTATAATTATATTCTAGTGCCAGTTGCTAGCAGTTTGAAATGTGACTGAATCCTCATACAAAGCTCGTCAAGTGGTTCTTCCCCCCCCCCCCCCCCNTTCTAATGATAGTAACAATGTGTAATTTGTATTTTAAAAAGTGGGACTTGTTAGAAGGAAGAGAAACAAAATTCTTTATAATTATTCGTATATTTTAATTATTTGAGAAAAATTAACTTGAGGTGAAAATTCCTTTTTTTCAGGGGAAAAATCCTTTTCCTTCTAAATTTCCTTTTCACGGCAAAATTTCCTTGAAAAAGGGAAATTTCCTTAAAAGTGGAAGCCCTGGTTCTGCTGCAGTGGCTGAAAGATAAAACTCCTCCAAAGGAATTAATTTGTAGAAATTGTAGCACACAGTCAGCCGGGGTGAATTTCATGTTATGTTTGGATGTGACACTGTTAATGAGACAAAATTATGACATGAAAGAAACTACAGAATATGCTCAAATTCCTACAAATTAAAGCCACTTTCTTGATAAATGTAATATAATTGAACTGAAAAAGTTCGTACATTTGTCAGAGAGAGACAAAAACGCATTCTGTGAGATCATGTGTCAAACAATGATCACACACACTTCACATGTATATGTGACTGCTGACAAGGCAAAACCTCTCTAAACTACTGATCTCATCATAATTTAATTAGCATACTTTTCTAATTGATATGGTTGATATGATTTATGTATGCAACATTTTATATATAAATTCCTTTGTGCAGATGTACTTTCACAACTGATTTAATGTATTATATCATTGTCATGTTTAATATGCTTTGCCTCAATGAATACCTTATTCTACACCTGTAATGGACTTTGATATAATGTTTCATTTCACACACATCTGTTTCAGTTGTAAAGCTTGTCAGCTGGCCTGGTTCACTTGATCAAGATTTAGTCCATTTTTGTGCAGATGCAGAGTTACTAATACATGTACAATAGAATATAGTTATAACAACAGTGTGGTTGGGACTTTTCACCTACCTGGATATAGTCAGATAGCCTGTTTAGACTAGTGTCTGACAAAGGGCATCCACCTGACACTTGGGACGGCAAACACAAAAGTTTTAAGGCCTTGATTTTTGTCCCCCAAAAGCAAAAAGCCAAGATGTAGATTAAATTCATATATGGCGTTTTGTCACTCATTAGTCATTCATGTTTCAGCGGAGATAAGGCCAGCATGATGCATGGATAAAACGGTCAAATTTAGAAAGTACTAACCACTGCATTATAGCTAAGTTGGACTGTATTGATAATGATGTTTGTAGGTCTTGTATCCAGGTCAATGCCTGCCCACACACCTTCACATTATTATTAAATTGGCAGCTCAGAGCTCAGCTCCCGGGGAGTTCTATGCCAGTGCCATTTAAAAGTGCTGACTTCTTTCATTCTGACAATAATTTTCATTTCCACTTGCCAAGTAGCCATTTGTATCTGAGGGAAATGTGAATGAAGTTTTTCCAAAGTACCTGGACATGCTGATGGTAGAAATTGAACCCACCACCTTTAGATCCTGAGTCTAATGTAACAAACATTCCATTACACAGCTTCTCAGGTAGAAGTCAGTTTGTTTTTCTTTAAATTTTGTTTGATGTGTACTTCATATATGTTGACTGGCTTTAAATTTTATATTTCTTTTTTAATGGGGGATTTGAAATGATTATTGAAAATGACTGCGAGGTATAGATTCCAGTTATTGTGGCTACTCAAATCGGGTACAAATGCAATCATCTTTGTTTTATGGCAATCCCTGAGGATCATGGAAAGAGCTGTGATTAAAAGGAGTTGCAAGTATCCAGTGAGTTTTATATAGACAATAAGCATCTATTATGACGAAAATGTTACAATGAAGCAGAAATTGGTGTTATCTAGATTGGGACCCAAGGGAAGTGACGGATATAGAGCACAGAAAATTAAGGTGTATATCAAACAGTTCATGAATAAGATGGTAACTGATATAAAATATGTCAGGATGAAACTGAAAGAGTGAGTGCCTGAAGGAATGGATAAATGAAACAACAGTAAATTTAATTAAATAAAGGAACACATGTAGTAGATTTATTCAGCCACCTCATCCCCTTTGCTACACCAAGATTTTATGAGCTCATTAGCTTGTACATAAGGATAAAATAGGTAATATGTCTGAAATGAAACGGTAGTGCTACTTCTGGAACCAACTAGTTGTATGTGGTGGAGTAATTCATGATTCAATGTCTATATGACCTTGTAAGTCTTACAGTTAATTGAAATGAGGCTTCATCCAGTGCTGAATTTGTGTTTGTTGCTGAAGTTCTGAAAATTCTATGGACGTAAATATTGATTTATTGGGCAAATGATGAGTAACTGGATAAAACTGAATTTTTTGGTAGGTAAATTACATTACTTACCTTTATCATGTAACTTTGATCTTTAACCTACAATTTTATCTGAATGTGTGCCATTGCATGGCAATAATCCCCACCGCTTCAAATCAGTAAATCTCCTTTGAGAAATCAGCAAAATGCTGGGTCAGTGACTTTTACCGGCTAAAAGAGCATGCATCAAGTTTTCATATGATATCACTAAGGGATTTCAGTGAGATCTTATTGACCTCTGCATTGTCAGCTGTGGTCAGACCAAACTGAGTCATTGATCTGGACAGGAGAGAGTACATGCAGGATAGTCTGCCTGCCACATCCAGTTCTTGCAACTAGCTGTAGTTTTGACCGCCATATTTTAACAGCTTTGCTGCTGAGCCAAATCTGGCAATCCAGGTCCATAGTATGTGCCAGATTGTGTTATCTGACATACATTCCTATGATGAAAACCACAATGAATCAAACCAGAGAAATATAGTGATGCAGTGCTAGATGAAAAAAGAGAGAGGGAAGGTGAGAAGAGAGGTGATCACTGACATTTTTTTTTTACATTATACAAATAATTTCTTTGATTGACATGAATGTGCAATAAATACACATATAATGTAATTTCTTTGAATGACATATGTGTACATGAATACCAATGCATGTAATTTCTTTGAACCACATATGTACAAGAAAGCATTACAAGGAAACTGAACTTTATTTTTATTTTGATTGTTTCTATACTCTGGCATTAAAATTAGTCCCAGACATGTGAAAAATCTGAACCACCAGTATTGTCAGTGAGCTGTTGCTGTTAGTGATGTCATGTTATGTCATCCAATCTATCTTAGTTACATCATGTAACACATGTTATGACATTTTCCTAGCTCACTCAGAGATGCTTGTGAGTTTTATTCGAGAAGTTGCTGTAGATTTTGTTCTCTAACTGTGCAAGCTGTTTCCAGTCCAAGAGAGAGTTGACCTCTGAGTTTGTTTTGGCAACAGCACAACAAGTAGAGAGACTTTACCATGGAGCTTATCTCCCAATCCAGTTCCAGATTAAATAACATCTTCACTTCATATTCCAGATTAAATAACATCTTCGCTACATATTCCAGATTAAATAACGTCTTCACTACATATTCCAGATTAAATAACGTCTTCACTACATATTCCAGATTAAATAACGTCTTCACTACATATTCCAGATTAAATAACGTCTTCACTACATATTCCAGATTAAATAACGTCTTCACTACATATTCCAGATTAAATAACGTCTTCACTACATATTCCAGATTAAATAACGTCTTCACTACATATTCCAGATTAAATAACGTCTTCACTACATATTCCAGATTAAATAACGTCGTCACTACATATTCCAGATTAAATAACGTCTTCACTACATATTCCAGATTAAATAACGTCTTCACTACATATTCCAGATTAAATAACATCTTCACTACATATTCCAGATTAAATAACATACATATTCCAGATTAAATAACATCTTCACTACATATTCCAGATTATTAAATAACATCTTCACTACATATTCCAGATTAAATAACGTCTTCACTACATATTCCAGATTAAATAACATCTTCCCTACATATTCCAGATTAAATAACGTCTTCGCTACATATTCCAGATTAAATAACATCTTCGCTACATATTCCAGACTAAATAACATCTACACTACATATTCCAGACTAAATAACGTCTTCGCTACATATTCCAGACTAAATAACATCTTCACTACATATTCCAGATTAAATAACATCCTCACTACATATCCCAGATTAAATAACGTCTTCACTACATATTCCAGATTAAATAACATCTTCAATACATATTCCAGATTAAATAACATCTTCAATACATATTCCAGATTAAATAACGTCTTCACTACATATTCCAGATTAAATAACATCTTCAATACATATTCCAGATTAAATAACATCTTCACTACATGCTGTTTATCAAGTATTGATGTTACCCAATTGTCTTTTGGGTATGTTAGCCGTAGGTAAAAATAATTCCTTACATAGCAAATTCGATATTCCGGTACTTATTACAGACATGGGAATGCTAATTTTGGGATGAATCAAGACATCCAAACACTATAACAAAGGAAAATGACTTACTGTACCGTACTTATATATCATAATAATGAAATGAGGTCATGTGAAAGACTGCAACTCTTGTCAAAATTACATTCAAACATGTCTTTTGTGTCGCTACNAAAAAAAAAAAAAAAAAAACAACCCACCCCAATTCTTTCCAGCAACAAAAAAAATATATATACAAAACTCTAGCTGCTACTTTGGAGAGGTTTACAGATCCAGTTTGATCACTGGCTTAGGAAAACCTGATGGATATTTCAAAAATCTGCTTAATCAAAACAGTTCTTATCTTTCTAATTTCAAAATGAATGTGTTCGTTTGAATTGGAGTTGACAAGATATGATGTGTGATCAGTCTGGTTATGGACTTATTCTGTCCATGTGCATTCAGTAGAATATACTACACACACCTGGCCTCTACACATACCTGGCCTCTACACACACCTGGCCTCTACACACACCTGGCCTCTACACACACCTGGCCTCTACACATTTCAGAGCTATACAAATTAGATGCCTTTGTACAAATAATTGTGCTATTCTGGCCATAAAAGAACGAACAATGTCCAGGAAGAGATCTGGAACGAAAATGAGACCTGGATGGGCCACATGTCACAAAAACAACAAAAACAACAAACCCACAAAAATACCACTTCATTGTGACTAGAACCTACAAGGAAACGGGAGGGTGGGGAGACCAAGAACTTTTTTAATGAGCTCGAATTGACAGGTGAAACATGAACTTCCGGTAAGTGGGCGGCGCCGCATAGGATCCGCAGTGAAAGCATTGTGACAGCCCTCTGAACATCTAGACATTATTTGTGACAAAGGCTAAAGACGTACATATACATAAAATAGTGTAGGGGTTAAGTAGGGTCATGTGAAAGACAGGTACTGTTGTGAAATTACATTCATATAATATTTTTTACAAAGAAAACAATATGTTATATACAAACATATAACTTCTATCTAGACGCTTCCAAGTTCCAATGTTGGTCTCTTCCAGTTATCTTGTGCAGTGTTTTCGTTTAGTCGCTGATCTTGGTAAATGTGAAGCTAATTGGCTTGTCAGGCTGCACGAATATTGAGTAGCTGAAACTGGTGTTCTCAGATTCCGGCTTTACATTTATCTTCAGTTTCTGGAGCACCTGGAGGAGATATTTTCATGTCAGTGTTACATGAACATCCATAACGAGGTGTCACAAAAACAATAACTATGCTTGACAACATTTTGTTTGTATAGACTTGATTTGATTCGTATCAACATCATATTATGGTGAAAGTTCATTTCCTTGCACATGTGTGAAAGGAAAGCAGTAATATAAATTTTGATGCCTTTTCCCTCATCTCTCGCATGTTCCCCCTCCCCGCCTTCTTTTCTTCAACGGTCAGCACGTGAAACGGCTGTAGTGCATGGTTTTGCTCCGTTACTGAATAAAATAAAAAAAATCAATCTGTCTGCGTGACGTTACCAGCGTCCGTTCTGACGCCCTCTTCCCCTTCACCACCACGGCGGTGAGTAGCAAAACACTTGGGTAAACTTCTTTCATTAACGCGTGCACGTCAGAGCGCCATGTCAGAACAATTTTCTTTGATGTCCGACCGCTTGAATTTTGTTATCAGAGAGCTGTCTGGGAACCGATCCGTGGTCCCAGGCGTCCCTCCATTGAGAATGGTCTGATCTTGTCTTGTCTTTGGTCTTGACTTGTCTCTGGTCTTGACTTGTCTTTGGTCTTTACTTGTCTTTTTTTTTTTTTTCACTTTAGAGTGATGATATTCAAATAATGGTTATTTGCCATAGTACCAGTTTCTGACACTACATTTCACTCATATCTTTTCGATACTTCTATGTAATGTCCATACGTGAGCTTTTCTGGAATTTCTATCTTGACACAACGTTGCGTGATTTCAAATCAATGAAAACCTAGTTCCTCGTAATTCTGCGTCCAGCCAGAATATCCAGAAAAGCTCAGGTAAGAACAAACAAAGAGATAATTTATATAAGAGACATAGGTGAAATTCGGTGTCAGAAAACCGTCGCATATACCAGTCGATCTAAAATTCTTATAGGAGAAACTTGCACCATCCAGCATTTTTACCATTTCAATGAGTGATGTTGATGCGCATCATAGTTTCTGCATACATCCTCTGTGAAAGGTCATGTTTTCACGGAATATAAATCCAGCGCTATTCCAAACATTTGATTGAGGCCAACACGTGTTGTGAAATCCACTGAATACAAAATAATTTTAATATTCTGTGACATTCGTGATGAGCGTTGGAGACAGCTTACACATTAATCATGGAAATAGAATCTCTTCCCATCATAAAAATTATATTAGTGAATCGGTGCTGAATACACCCATGTTCAATAAGCAGGGTTAATATAATTCTTACGATGGTAAGAGATCCCACCGTTAATGCTCATATTCTCAAAGATTACCTTGGCTGTTCCCAGATATATCTCCTGTTGTGCAAAGCGCTGCCCGATGCAGTTTCTTGGTCCATGTCCGAAAGGTAAAACTGCTGTGTTAGGGATATTTTCTTGCCGTCTTCCTTCGGACGATCTGAGCCATCGTTCAGGAATATACTTGTCTCCATCCACAGCACAGTCGATGGCAGTCTTAGGGTTGTGCAGGATAACTTCAGTCTACGGAGAGAAAATATTCCTATCATACTTCGAGCAAGATGGCTGTTAAAATGCAAGATAAACACGGCTAGATCTAATAACTAAGGCTGATGTAGACATGTATGACTAACTTCAACATTTGTCAAACTCTTGAAATGGTTAGAAATCTGATTTCCTACATTAGTCTAGATACATCACAAGGGGTAGTGGGGGG
>JAWQUT010000194.1:772707-783336 GCA_033807755.1 Ellobium chinense
CACCTCCTCCTCAGAGAAAAAAATACATTCTCATTCAACTGATGGATGTGCCTAGTTTTCCTTAACATTTTCTCATGTATTTCATTCAGCCCCTACATCCCACCCCTCCCCAACCAAGGTCCAGTCTCCAATCAATTCAATGACAAGTAGAACTAGACTACCTTTTCCAGAACCACCCTGTTAAGAAGTGTTAGGCAATTATGGTTTAATATTCTCCCTATCAGCCCCCCCCCCAATCCCCTTCCCCCAGGTCTAACCTTTTCAATTATTCTTGTTTCCCAAACCTCTCCCCCCTTTCCCAAGCCTTACAACCCAAATTCTGCCCCTTTGGTCATAATGAACTAAGCATAACAAAATGAATGTCTCATGTTCAATCCCTTTTCTAGGCCTACAAATTCCTTTCCCCATGTCTTTGAGTGACTCTGTGCCTTTCATCTCGTCACTTACCATATTCTTTCAGCTACAAGTTTCTGCTTTCCCTCTTTTAAACACAGAAAAGAGAATGATAAGAAATGTGTCACTTTTCACTGTGGACTATACAGCTATTGCTAGATTGAGCAAATCTGTGCCTAAAATGTCATTTTCCTTCCATCCAACCCCTTCTACATACCATATTACTGCTTTCATCTGTAACACCACCTTGTATACTCTATGTACATACAGTATGTTACCCCATCTTGCTCATTTTGTAATCATTTTGGCAGTGAAGGTAGAGGACAGACAGTGACTATCACTTGGAAGGATCATAATGCTACTGCTGTCTTTTTTTTTTTTTTCGCTTCTTCTGACACACCACAGGCTGAAAACTGTCTGCAGATTCATCTTCAGTTCTAGAACATGAAAGAAAGAAGCGTGTAGAGCTTTCTAAGTAATGCTGAAAATCACTTAGGAAATGTTAGCATGTCTGATGGATTTGTGTGTACTGTGACACAGCATGTACCAATATAATTTCACAGCATGTTCAACCCAGCAGAGACTACTTGCCCACTAAATTCACCACCAAATACACTTACTGTTGATGATGGGAAGGAAAATGATAAAGAAGGAAATAGGGATTTGCCCAGATGAGGGGTAAGAATTTTCAAAACTTTCTGAATGCTTGCTCTAAGTTACCTGACAACAGCATTGTCTCTCAATATTGATGGAGTCACTGAACGCCTCATAAAATTTTCTTTGAGAATAGCAATGAACTCTGTACAACTTAGAATGCTGTAAAATTGTCTAAACTGCTGTCTATAGAGCAAATTTAGCTAAATGATAATGTTTCATCCTTCTTATATTGTGCCTCTCTCATTCTCATGGATGACGAATTGGCTGGCTGGCTGGCTGGCTGGCTGAATGATTGACCGAAAGACCGACCGACCGACCGACCGACCGACCGACCGACTAGTCCATCCTCTAAAGGTCCACTGAGAATTACATCTATGATAGCATTTCTCGCGGGAAATTGGTGTGACGGCGGTGAAGGGGTGGGGAAGGGGGTGAGGGGGCGCTTAAAAAGTTCTGTCGATTTGTGTAGATCTATATGAATTATTCCGGACACTATATTTTGAAATATTGTAGATGATGGTCATACAGACATTACTAATGCTCATGGTAGTTCTATAAATAGATTACGTCTGTATACATCGAAGGTTCTATCCTTGTAATCCAATGGAAAAACACTTACATTTCTGAAGGCCTTTCGATGCAACCTGTGCATCATCGCCAGCCTTAAGCCTTACAAACACATATGCACACAGTCACACACCAATTTACAAATACTCACACACACAGTCACACACCAACTTACAAATACTCACGCACACAGTCACGCAGCAATATTCAAACACTCACACACAGTCACACACCAACTTACAAATGCTCACACACACAGTCACGCAGCAACATTCAAACACTCAGCCATCAGCACATACAAACACAAAGACAAGTTCTCACAATATTGTAATCTTCTATTCTGTACTGGCCAGAGGAGGTAGGGTCTCCGGTCCTGGTAATCCGCTCATAGTCAGTGCTCTGTGTAAACAGTGGGGAATGGCCATGATTGAACCATCAATCATCGACTGGCTCTCTTCAGCGCCTTCATAAACACCGATGGTGGGAGGGGGTGGGGTTAGGGCATGGGGTGGGGTGNGGAACGTGGGCCAGGGTGGGCACAACAATGAAATTGGATCAGTTTCTTTTGGAGACTCACAGACTAACTAATTTGTTGTATCACATTCGTTGCATTTATTTGTTGACTTGACAAAAACAACAACAACAACAACAACAACAACAACAACAACAACAACAACAACAACAACAACACACTTGTGTACATTCTACAATAAATTTCTCATGTTAGTGATAGATACCTCCTTAAATTTATTACTGCCCAAGGCAGCCAGATCACTCGGAGACATTCTAAACTCCTCGTGGAAATATTCGATGCCTCTGCAAAGTTCAGGAATTGATGACTAACGTTTGGACAATGGTTTCATTGCCTATCGCCAGGTACCCATTTTGCAGATGAGTGCACTGTGGACAAGTGAATGAAGTGCCCTCTTATGGTATTTGCAACATGACCATGATTAGAATCGAATCCACGACCCTTCGGTAACTTACTGTATCAAACACTATAGCAGTTCGGCCACGGTGCTCCGAATGATATCAGCCTGCCTACTACAATACTACTCACCCCTCTTCTCTCCAATTATTCATCTACAATAAACTCTCCCTGTTCGTGCGCACTTGTCAGCTAATTTGTCAATATCATTTGATGGAATAATAATTAGTTCTCGCCTGGAATCAATCAAACCTAACCCGCGGTTATTCCACCCCAGTATAAAGGCCAATGTTAGCGGTACCCGCACCAACTCTGGCTTTTGCTTTGTCACTGAGAGATCACTGACTTACAAACTGTCTCTGTATGATTTCCAGTCACTTACTTCTAATTACATCGCAAGACAACCACAACAGCATGTCCCTGGGACCAGTCGATAAGTTTGGACCTGTCAGTACTCGAATTTGTGAGTAAAAATTCACCTAGAAAATAATAACAACAATAATAATAATAGTCTAGTAATAATAATAATGAAGTTTATTATCCAGGCCAATACCAACCCACTCAACTTCGCATTATTGTGACCTTTGCAAGCCACGTCACTTAAAGACTTTCTCAACTATCTAGTGAACATGTATAGACTATGCCATATGCAGTAACTGATTCATATCACTCTGAGACTTCTCACAACTACAGCCAGACACTGATTTTAAACATTGACTGAGGAGAATAAGAATGACATGTTTTCCCAAACCACTTTCAAATAATGATCATAGCAGAAATCGAGCCAAGCCAAGACTACAGTTTCTGAGTCCAACGCCGTAAGCATTCAGCCACAGCGACTTGAGATCACAGCATTACAAGGTGCGGACATGATGGTCACGTGAGATTCTCGTCGTGAAGGCTTGCTAACTACATTCATTCATTCATTCATTCATTCATTCATTCATTCATTCATTCATTCATTCATTCATCTGTTTCTTTCTTCTTTGTATTTTTTAAATCTTTCGTTCTCTCTTTTCTTTTCTTTTCTTTTCTTTTCTTTTCTTTTCTTTTCTTTTCTTTTCTTTTCTTTCTTTCTTTCTTTCTTTCTTTTTTTCTTTGTCCAAAAATTCTACATCTTCTTGCTGAGTTGATCGATCAAATTTCTGGAACTCACACATGACGTAGAGAACATTGTTTTGTGGTCAGTCACGAGACGAGAATGTGAAAAAACCAGAACAGAGCCTTGTTGGTTGTTGGTCTTCCCCCGTTCTAACCCATGGACGTCTCGTTTTCATTTGCTCTGAAGTCTTTGGGACTCCTACTTCCTCTACTCTTTGCGGTGCCAACGGGTGAGTGTCTTCAACCGTGAACCTTATTATCCATATTATTATGAGGTATTTTCAGACTGGTCATTTACACCACGTGATCTAGGAATTGCTAGGATATTTTGATAAATGACGAGTAATCATCATACATGAGCAGAGCATGTAAACAAACCAACGTGTGAGCAAGATTTCCTAGGTCACGTGATGGAGCTGAAAATACCTAATTGCTCACGCGGACATTAAAGATGGTAGAAGGTTCCATTTGGGATATTACTGAATCACTGTGAAAGATCACGTTTGAGAAAAAAAGGTTGGAAACCATAACACTGACAAATTTCCGGTCCTTACCGGGCATCGAACCCATGTCCTCTCAACTTGCAAGTTACACGTGCTACCACGGCACCACAGGAACACTTTTATTTCATAGCCAGTCTGAAAATTATTCCCCAGATTTCACATGCACGTGTCGTGTTTTATCCATGACTCTGATACACTCCCCAACTGCTCTCATACATACAAACTCACATTTTATAACAAGATATCAAGATTTTAAAGGTATATTTCCAAGTAGGTCGACTGGCCCTTTACATTACTGTTTCTTTTTCTCGTAGTTATCGCAAGCGCGCAAAATTAGACAGCATACAACCCCAGATTTCAAACTGATCGTGCAGACAGCTATTTCGTATTTCGTAGATCTTTCAGCTTATGTGATGTTTTGAATATTTGTTTTTAGTTTTAGTAGTCTATCACACATTGAAAACACATGATCTTTGTTACAGCAACGCAACAAGATGTTGACGACATCCACACCAACCGAGGCCGCGCCTTCATGATTTCATTCATAAGAAACTATGAGGACAATGGCCAGAACAGCGTCATCATTGTGACGGAACTACCAACAACTGTGTTCATTATAGTATCGTCCTCTGAGAATGGCTCATTGACTAGATTGGAGCTACCTGCCGACTATACCTTTTATCTCAAGGTGATTAGGAACTGTTTGCTGTGGTCATTACGGAGATATGGTGTTCCTTGGGCTGACCATGGGATGTTCCTAGTGATGATTTTCCAATGTTCGCTGCGGAGTTTATGAATGTGTTATTGTAATGATTTTATTTGTGGTGGTTATGGAATGTTCGTTGTGATGATCATGAGTGTTTGTTGTGGTGATTATGGGTGTGTTCATTATTTAAGAATTTTAAAAATTTAGAACTTAAAAACAGACGTAAAAAGGTAGGTATTCACAGATAAATAAAGTTAACTTAATAGCGTAAATTTTCGATAAAAAAGTAAAGAAAGTTTAAACGTTTAAAGGCAGATAGTGAATATAACATGCTTAAAACAGATTTTAAAAAAGGCGATCGTCAGCATCAAGTGAAGTTAAAACACGATGTGGTTAAGAGTTGTTGGGTGGGTTCATTGTGATGATTACAGGGTTTCATGGTGATTATAGGCTGTTCTTCGTGGTGACTATGGGGCGTTCGTTATGTTTTAGGATAATATTGATCAGGATGAGTTAGTTATGTGGAAATAAGGAAGGGCGAGAGGCATGTTAAAGTGAAGCGATGACGATGATAACAATTTTCTTATTGTTGTTGTTGTTGTTGTTGTTGTTGTCATTGATGAAGATTGTGACAATGACGTATTGATGATGGTGATGATGATGATGATGATGATAACAATGATGATGATGTCGTCAAGGAATAGTAAAGAGAACATGGTTTGCAAGGTTGTCATGTTTTATTCATTCCACCTTTTGGCCATTTTTGATTGAGAGTAATTTGTATCTTTAATGTCATTGATCAACCAAACGACTGATGGGCCGACCGACAGACCGACTGACCGATCGACCGACCGACCGATTCGGTTCAAGAGGGACTCGCATGTCTTGTTATTCTAAACAATTCTCATCGCAACAGTTACCCAATGAGACAACTGTCAACACATGGGGAACCCCCGAAAAGAAGGCGGTTTCCGTGTACTCGACAGAACTTGTGTGTGTGTACGGAATCACCGCTTCGGACCGAACCACTGGCGCGTATCTGGCCATACCCCTGGACAAGTGGGGACACCACTACACTGTGGCCACCTATGATGGGTACGAACGGTTGGGAGGTGAGTTGCAATCGACTTTGTCAGGTTACGGGGGTGGGGAGGAGGAGGAGGAGGAGGAGGAGGGAGATTTATGTTCACCCAGGTTACTGGGACACCCGATTCTTTGCAGCGTAACAAATCACTATGTATCATACATTTGTTTCGTTAATAAAGGCCAATAAAGATTATAATAATGTTTTTATTGTTTTGTCTATCTTCCTGGAAAAATGTATTACAGTGCCACGGCAGTTCGTGCTTTTCTGTTTTTTTTATTTTTTCGGATGCAAGCTGGGTTATCACTGTTAACTGATTTCTGCTATTCTTTCATTTGCGTTGTCATCGTTAAATGAGTTCTTTGCTATTCATTTATCCATGTTGATTTCACCGAATTTATGGATCAAGAAGGGGGGGGGGNGGGGGGGGGGGGAGTATGTGTACGTGTGTTAAACAAAGAAGAGAAAAGTCAGAGCTAATTATGGCAGTCCTGGCCGTGGTGTGATGAATGAGGTCTGTCCAGTGTTGCCACGCCTGGCCGCTTTGGTTATAGAATTCGGGTGATCCATCACTATAACTAATGCATGCAATCTTCCATATCAACTGATAAAAAGAATTGCACCAAAGTGGTACATTAAAGCAGTTCAGAGAGCATATGGAGCTAATATCCTCTTTTTTTTGCCTNGAAATGAGCCATCACAAGCCCAAAATTGATACCAGCCGTGCATCATCAATGGACAGAGCGGCTAATACGACGAAAAGAGATGCAAGCGTGGACAGGAACAGGGTGGAGAAGCCTGTGGAAAAACCCAAACCCATAATCAAAAGGGCAGCACCCAAATCCAAATGGGACAACATTATGTCCCAGATTGAAGCCAGCAAAGACACTGTCAAGCCGAAACCTAAATCAGAGATCAAGAGCTCCTTGGCCGCTTACCTCAGTGCACCACCACCGGCACCACCTCCAAATGACGAAAACAACGCCATAATTGTTAATGTCGTGAAGAATGACCAACCAGCTCATCCGAAGAGAGAGATCAAATCGAGGATCAAACCACTTCCTCCTCCACCTCCCAAGATTGACCTCAGCAAGGTCAAGAGCAAGCTCTTCGTCCCCACGGCGACTTCCATAAGCAAAGCCGTGCCCAAAAGAGATCCCTCCCCCAGCGGGGCTGGGAAAGCAAAGAATGCCCGCAAGGCATCTCGAGAAAGTTCTCCAGCCGCCGCTCCTCCTCCAGCCACGGCAGGGTCATCTGCCGTTTCCAAGGAAGATGCCAAAGACGCCAAGCCGGTGTCTGAAGGCGACATTGTGCTGGTGAGGCAGTCAGTGGTGGAGAATCAGGGCAGTTCTGCCATGAGCAGTCGCACTGACCTGAGCGTCTGTGGCAGTGTGGATAGCGCGGCTGAGCCCAAAGACGAAGAAGGTAAGCCATATTACCATACTGACGTTTTACGGGAAAAGATCGTATACACCAAACTGGGTCAAATTCGTCTTTTGGCGTATTTGTATAGTTGCCTCATGTTCTCACTCTTTCCTTCTGGGTTATTCTCTTGTATTTGTATAATTTCCCAGACCACCAAAGGTCATTGAATAATTGAAAAAGAGAGGCGCGACACCAACATTTTTTGCATCTTCTGTATATTGTATGACGTATACGATCATTTTACCGAGAGACGGTAATATTTGAGAGCGTGCGCATTAATGATGGGGCCTCTTACCATCGTGAGAATTACATTAATTCTGCATATTAAACGCTATTATTATGCGTCAATGTAATTATTGTGATGGTAAGATACCCCGTCGTTCTTGCGCAAGCTCTGAATTGTCATCTTAGTTTGTCCTTGTCTATTATAGGTTACACTCTCTCCTCTCTCTTTCTCTTTCTCTCCTCTTACTCTCTCCTATTTTCTCACCCTTAATACCGGTGGATGATTATATGAGTAGTTCTTGTCTTTTCTGACCTTTAAGTCAGCTCCTGTCTGATCTATGGTCTCGGTATCTGCGGTCATGATTAGCTCCGTTCTCCTCTATTTCCACTGGATAGACTGCTTCACTGGCATTGTGGATACTTTGTTGCGGAATATAAAAGCATTATTATGAGGAGGGCTAGGGGCACGGTGATTGTTGAGGGAGGAGGGGGAAGGGGAGGGGGTCACGAACCGTCACTGGTAGCAACGCCTAACTCAACTGTTCAGAGACACACTCGGTTACCCTTTCCCCCTTTGTTTCCTATACCTTCCTCTCGATGTCCCCCCCCCCTCCCCTCCTCCTCCCCCAGCGAAGTCTCCATCAATAAAAATATGAAACCTTCAAAATATTTTTTACAAGATAATTATAGTCTATTGTGCACTGCAGATTATGCTGACTGACAATGATTACAAATGGACTGACGGACATTTGAACACACAATATTAATCTACCTTGTGTCAGTAAGATGAGATTCCAGCTGGGAGGAAGTAGGTCATTCTCATGATACTGACTTGGGAAATCCAGGTAGATTTACAACTCAACTCTAGTCTAGTTTCTGTACAGTGAAACATTTCGCCCTCTGGTTTATATTGCCAATAAATTGTATCATGTTTTCCAAACTTTATTCAATCGAAATCGATAGTTTCTACCTTCTGTCTTCATCACTATTATCATTATAATCATCATTGTAGATTTTGTTGTTCTTCTTGTCCTTGTTTTTATTAGTATTATTAGTAGGTGAAGTTTATCGTCAAAACCAGTTTCTCGTATCTTGCGTAGGTCAACAGAAGATTTTCCCGAGAAGATACATAATAAGTAGATCTGGGCAAAGACTCGGTTCTTGATTAACCGGATAAACGGATTTACCCATTTCTAAAAATCCGGTTGGCGGCTTTGTATTAACTCGCTTTTCAAGTGATTCGTTACCTCCCTTGAGACACATTCTCATTCATTTCTCGTAGGAAAACTCAGTGCGGCATGTAAAAATTCATTAGACTACATGTTTTAATCATGTCCCTGGATAATGTGCAGCTGTCTTTTTCCGAAAGCTTTCAATGGTTGGAATTTATCTGTTTGCAATAATGCACTGTGCTATTATAAACTCTGGAGACTAAAACGAACTTAATTTTATAAATCAGAAAGTTTATGTACGCCCATAATGTTTAATAGAAACCCGTATTCTGTTGACGAATTATTTTATCCGCTTTCGCCCACCAGGTCTAATTGAATACCTGAGAAGCAGACCCGTCTAACCCACCACAGTGTAAAAATGTGAGATTTTTTTGCAAGCAGGTTTCGAGGGACATCGTCCATCGATATTTTTCACAATGGAAGCAACATGACAAATATTTTTCATAACATAAGGGCATGGATTAACCCAGATGACGAAACTTAAAGAGGCTGTTTTCCTGTAGCAGAAAGCCCCAGTCTAGCTTAATATGAAATCCCCCTCTTTCACAAAACAACGTCGGTTAGCTCTCTCTGCCACAAGCTATGTGACTTAGCTCCCTTTGCCATGACGTCACAGTGGGAGTAGACAAAGAACAAATTTCCGTGTATGCCATGTTTTGTTATTTTGAATGCTGCAGACCGCTGGATAATTAAATATACAATGTGTGTCAGGATTATGACCTGATACCCGTCGTTAGGTTGTTTTAATAAACACTACACCAAATAATCCCAAACCGCACGGAGACAAAAATCCATGAAACACTATACAAACAGTCTGTAAATCTGCAAAGAGCCGCTTTTTGAAAGCGTCCTAGATTGCGTTCTTTGTATTTATCTAGACAACCCGATCCATGGCAAAACAAGATTGTTCCTCTGACAAAGAGGCAGACAGCGATCTGTCAAAATAACGCCGCAGACTAAAGTAACATGATCAGATGAAAAGCTACATTCAAAGAGTTCCACTATTCGAAAATCACTAAACGTTAAAAACAAATTCTGCGATTAGCATTTCAAACATCATAAGTCCACCACAACCTTCCTCTTCTTAGAACATTACACTGGCTACCTGTGAAAGCTAGGATTGAGTATAAAGTGGCAACACTCTGTTTTAGAGCCCAGGAGTCATCTGCACCATCATACCTGGTAGATGCACTTTGTCCATATACACCATTAAGAAACTTAAGATCCAAAAATTTAAAACAGCAATCTGTACCTCGATCTAATTTAAGGAAGTATAGTGATAGGGCCTTCTGGTATTTTGGGCCACTCATTTGGAATTCACTACCAGAAAATATTAGAAATTCTTCCAGTTTTGAATCATCCAAATGCCAGTTAAAAACACAACTATTTGTAAAGTATTTGTCAGAGTAGCTACTGCAGTCCGTTCTTGGAATGCTTGCTGTATCAAGAATATTTTTGAAATGTATGTCAATATTATGCAATAAGTATAATTATGTGCGAGTGTGTATGTTTATGCTTGTAATATGGCTGGTGTTTTAAGGAAATGTATGCGATGTAAAACGCCTCGAGCTTTTCGGCGGTGAAGCGCTATAAAATTCTCTTTATTATTATTATTTCTATATTTTCAGTAATACTATTTTGAATATACAATCTTTGATTAATTAAGGACAGAATATGAATTTCATGCCCTTGAGCCTTTATTAATTTTTAATGTAAAAAATATGTTTTTGCTTATTTAGTGATTACTGTAAAGTTTGTCCATTCAAAATAATGGCATCTCAAGAAATGCATATCCTGTGTGAAATCAC
>JAWQUT010000194.1:800339-869515 GCA_033807755.1 Ellobium chinense
GTCCATGAAGATCTGACAGTATGATAGAAGACTTTAAGTTACAATGAAATTTCTCTCTGCGGTATGTAATGAAGTTGCAGTGTAATGATGAAATGGGAAGTAACTTCTTATATATGAAATAAAGTAGACTGAACTTCTCCATCCATGTAATATCGTGAACAACAAAATCATGTGCATGGCACTTGTAGTGAGTCTGTCTTTGGCTGTAACAGTAACACAAAAGAATGAATATTACATGCAAATTCGTTACAAGAATACTTCTACTGCTGACTTTTCAGCCCACCAACTTTAAGTCCCATGGTCAAAGATGTTCATATAAGATGAAGTACTAATAAACTGCAGTGAAGGAATGCTAGATCTCGGTCTGAATTTCTATCAGCTCTTGATGATCTGACTAGCTGGCTCACATAGCTGACATCTGTTATTCTTATAAAATTGTCTCCTATATTATGTATACACCACCCACAATAAAAGTCAACTTTAAAATACACTCTAAGAGATGAAAGTTTTCAAAAGATATTTTATAGCCAGTCAAAATGAGGTTTATATCACCTGTTTAGCAACTGAGATATCACATCAGGCTGTGAAGTTGTCTGGGGCCCAAATCATTTCTTTTTCACACAAAACAATTAATATTAAATAGTTATTCACTGTCTATAAATCTGAGATTAAAAGCCTTGTACTGTATAAAGTAAACTTGTTCTTTAATCACAGTTTTCTCAGAATGTTTTTGTTTTGCATGAGGTGATCTTCTGCCACTTCAAATGGCCATTTGTAGGCCAGAATAATACCATGTCATTTTTTTCCTTCACATGATCAAAATACAAATAATAAGTTTTTATGTAATAGCAATAATTTGATTCAGTTCAAGAGGGACTTAATTCTTGTAATGCCAAGCCTTCAGTATGGCAAGAGTATCCACAGTGTTGGTGTATTATGGCTTGTTATTGCCTCATTAGATCACTTGTCGATTGAGTGTTGTGATATTATAGTGCACAGACTGTCATTTACTTCTCTCTTTGGGACGGGCATGATGAATAATGTCAATCTTTGCATCACAAGTACTTTAGACGAACTGAATCCAGGTCTTGTGTTAGAAGAGTAGAACCTCATTTTGAGTGACTGTATGAAAATGTGATGAAACAGTAAAGCTCTTGAGCAGATATCATCGCTGTTGATGTCTGACATCACTAATTACTACACATGTATTCACACTAATGAGGCGGCAAAGAATGACACTGCCAATCTGATGGTTATGGGCTATGGCACACCTCTGCCAACAAAGGAAGAGGGTAATTAAGATTTGATATTCTCAAACAACACCTCCCTGATTCCTGACCTCTTATATGACCATGTCTTTGTCAAGAAAATAATATCTTGAGATCAAATGGACGGTGTATTACAAACAAATCACTGGACTACACTTTAAATTCTGACACTGCCATATGCAATCAAAAAAATAATTATAACTGAATTTCTGATACCTCAACACACATTCCTCAAATAACGGCATCCATGAACTTGATCTCCTGTCTTGTTTTGTTCCTTTAAACTTTTCACCATATCCCTCAAGTATGAAGTGTTCAAACAACTTTTTTAAGTCTATTAAAGATTATGCGAAAAAGCATTCAACTGTCCTATCTTCAGAGTATATGAAAATTCAAACTGTGACAGAAAGATTCTTCTCTCAAAATATATAAGAAACATTTGAAAAGAAAAGCCCACAAAAACATCTGAGTCATGTGCTGACTTACAAATCTCAAATTTCTTGCTCAGGTAAAAACATGCCTTAAGTGAGTATCATTAAAAATTCTGTAGACTTAAAATATGCAAACTCATGAAACTTCACTGCTACTGAATTTTTGTCCGTACTGACTATCATAACAGGTAAGATGATGTGCAGTACTAAAAGGTTAATGTCATCATGGGTTTTAGCACTAGTCATATAAAAGAGTAGGGGCAGAGGAATGGGACCTATGACAGCATTAAGTTCACTGACAACACTGATACACATTCTCTACTGCAGGATTACTAGTGTGCTATGATACCATCTTTCTGGCATCAGGATGAGTACTAATAATGTAATAGGATGTCCTGTACATTCACTAAGCCAGTCCAACTCTCTCATGCTTCATGTTATGTTATTCTTGGATATCATATACTCTTCATATGATAATTCCATGTGATTCAAAAACTGGCCAATCTTCAGCAAGTTAACACAGCTATATGTTGTACCACTATAACATTTTAACCTGAGATGGGGAGGCCATTGCTTGATTTCTGTACACAATGACGTTCTTTTTCCCGACAATCCAGACAGACACCCATGACTCCCGACTATATTGCTCCTCTCTCCACTTGTTCTCTCAACATCTTAGAGTTAGCTTCATACAAGCGTTACCTTGTTGCCATGTAGTGATGACAAATAGATTTCTTGACTCCTTAAGTGCAAGTTGTTTATCTAGCCCACTGACACCTTGAGATGATGTACAAGATCACACCAATGTCTTGCTGGTCCACCATCACAAATGACACCAGCTCAAAACTGACTCACTAACAGTTCATACCAGAACTTCTGCTTCTCTTATCATATACTGGAACTCCATCCCTCTGTAGCTAAAAATAGCTCTTGTAAAGTATTGTAGCTGAAATTTGTAAGAATTCATTTGATGCTAATATCACATGAAATTTTTGTTTCTCCTGAAACATTTCATAAGTGCAGGTTAGAGAGTATTGCTATGCAACAATGAGACATCAATATCTTTCTGTATTCTATTTGACGCGTATGCAGTGAATACTAACTTAAATACTATTACATGAAATCCACATTATATTCAGAAACATTGCAGTTATCTCTCTTTGTCAGCATAGCAATGATAATGTTAACATTATGCAGTTGGATGACAATAACTAAACTTTACACTGACTGAACATCTCACACCTGTGTCACATAAACCCATGTAATATTTAGAGACAAGTACACTGCACATAAACAATATACTGGGGACTCTATGGTCTCGATGACAATGCTGGGATCTTTCTATCTGGTCAATCATAATTACTATCAGACTGACAACAACAAAGTAATGCTGTACTCCGTTATCATTCTCTCTCATGCTGTCGTTCCTTTTTGCACCAGGGTGAAGAATGAGTGTAATAATGATGAAAGAGATTATGAAAGTCTTGAGTAAGTATGCGGGAAATAATGGCATAACTATTAGATGAATACTCACAACTACTGATATGAATCATCTTTTCCTGTTTCATTTATCATGAGCAAAGTGTGTCAAGGTTAATATGAACAGCAACAACGACAACAACAAAAACCAGTATAATTATTCTTGATCAAATCTTTCAACAGCAAAGAAGCAACTCTCTCCATCTGCTTAGACTAAATCTTGACAATATGTATTTTTTTATATAAGGCTCTTTAAACAGGGGAGATTTTAACCCAGTCAGTCCTGGACCTATAGGATTTTGTAACCTGAAATCACAGGCCATGGGGAATACCAAACTTGAAAGCCATACCCAAGTGCAATGAATGAACAGTTTCAAAAGAAAAATTTGGTGGTAACCTACCCTAATTGTTCAATGGACCATTGCCTGCCATGTTTCCAGTTTAAAGCTAAAAAGATGTGTTGTGAACAGCAGTAGGTATGCATTTTGTGTATCCAGTTAGACATTATTTGAAGGATAGAATGAACACATAATGTCAATATGGCCTGAATTAACAATAAACTATCACAGGCTGAAATCAACAATCTTGCTCACTAGACAAATAGTGCTAAGTAAGTATCAACAACATGGTACAGAAAATTCTTCCTGGAACAGCTACTGAGCAAGACATACCTAGTCCTTACTGCATATTTTAAATACTGTTTGTAAACAATATCACAAGAAATATCAAGGAAGAAAAACAGCCGACAAGAATACGCACATGTGGATCAAAACAAATAATTTTTGTTGCTCTTTTCTTTATAACAACCCCTTTAGAGGGTCAGGAAGTCAAAACACTTGCTAGACTGGGGTTTCAAGCTCTGAAGATTTTCTGTTGCCAAAGTTTGGTTGTCTTGCTTTCTTTTCCACTACAGCGATCTTGTTTGTGGACTGAGCCAGTTGAATAAATAAAGTGATGACCCAACAAATACTGCAAGAACCCAAGAACTTGAATAACAAGGAAAAGACCTTTATCATATCACATATCTGCCTGCAACTCATTGTGTTTCAAATACTGAGTGTGTGAGGCAAAAAATGTAAACAGATGCGAACATAATTCTCATAAAACTATCTATAATTATACATGTATATATAACATCAAAAAATATCAACTGCCATTTATTGATTTAGCTGAAATAAAAATAAAAAGGGTGATTAACACTCTAATTATCAGCCTGGGCACTTTTTACTATATTCTGTATACCATGTCAAGGGGCATAATTCTGTCAAAATCAACACAGATATCACATCAAAAACTCATTTTCTTCAAAAACTATATCCACTATTATGGTATTAGAAGTACTGTATATAGTTAGCAGTAAACCTCGCACACGGATGATCATGTAAATGAAGAGTCAAGTGATGAATATTTGACATACTCGTACACATTCATGAGCAGATTGTGTTGCTTGACATCCAAGAATAATTCAGCCCACTATGGGCCACTAGAGTAAAATCAAAGGCTCTGCATTTCTCAACCAAGAAAAGTATCAGTGTCCTTTATTTGCCCATCTACTCATAAACCTCCTTTATTATATATGAATATACAAGCAACAACAGAACTCATTCACTAAGTATTTTGTCAAACACGAAGAATAAATGAAAGATTACTACATCTAACCTCATCTCAAACCAGTGCTACTAAGTCACAAATAAAAACAAGAAATTCTCAAATACTCAACTATCAAGACTTCCACACAGCTGTGGCATCATTTTATCATAAAGTTTTAACACTAATGTTAACATAAACATCTACTATGATGCACTCAGTGATGCAGCAAGTACCTCTGTACTGGACCATGTATGAGTTCACAACTCAAGATATGGTAAGCGGCATTCAATCGCTGATGTAGTTCATATTTTCTTCCTGCCTAGAGGTTCACAGTTTTCACTCATGTTACAGACAATTGTGAAAAGATGGCTGCAGGCACATGCCGGTGATTTCCAATCCATACAACTATCATTTACAGTGGCAAAACTTGTGAGATCTGAGACAGAGTGAGAAGCACTAATCAAAATCTGGATTCTATATCTACAATCAACAGTAAGCCAAGACAGCAGTCTTGAAACCCCAAGACAATTACAATGTTCATGTAACCTTGTTGTCACTACAAAAGCACCTCAATTTGGCGTCCATAAGTGGGTAGCCTTAGGCATACAGCTGACTTACACAACTGGAATTATTCTGAGGTCCAAATGGAAAGAAAACTCTTCTTCTCTGGGTCGAAAGTTAATCTGAAAATGGACCTTGATCGTGTCTTTGGAGGGGCCGTATGAACTCCAATCTTATTTAACTCTTTAGTAGCCTATACAAAATTTCAGATTAGCTAACTGGTGTCATCTTATACAGTGATATTTCTTATGCTTTATCATATTTCGGATATGAGAAAGGGCAGTTGTGTTAGGCAAGAGGCCCCAATAAGGAACTTAATTGCATAAGAAATATGAACGCCCTTAAAATCGCTTGCCTTGGCAGGTGAATGTGATATACAGGTAGTCAGTACACCAGAATCGACAACACCATGGCTTAACAATGCACTATTATACAAAATCTCATGTTTGATATCTTGTTTATTTTCCCTGCCTTGTCATAATTTATTTGGGAATGGGGTGCATGATACAGATCTATGACAAACTAATACAAAAATGACCCATTGCCATGAGGTAAACCAATTAGTGGGAGGTTGGAGATTCTAATGTGCATAAAAAAAAAAAAAATGGACCTGAAAAATGAAATTTTATTGCAGACTGTTCCAGCCTGGTTAGCTGAGCTAAATTCACAAAGTGGAACCTTGATGACCTAAAGTAAATCCCTCCACAGAATTCCCATTCTAAAAGTCCTCGCTGTTTCTTTATTGATTAAATATTTCCATTTCCATCACATGATCAAGGGATCCTCGCATATATGCTGGTTTGATAACAGGCTCTGTGAATGCATGGTTGCTTGTCATTCATCACTATGTAAGCAGGTAAAGAAACCAATGTGTAACCAACAGTCCCTTGGTCATGTGACAGAACTAGAAATACCTAACTGTAATGATTATTTTGGTTATATATTCTCAACAGTTGGGTCCAAAGGATCTGTGTGTTGTGAGGGTGGGTGTGTTGTGAGGGTGGGTGTGTTGTGAGGAATCCACTAAATTAGGTAGACAAGTTCCCATAATTGCAACTCGTCAATAACCTGGAAAATGCTGCAATTAAAAAAAGTTGCAATCATCCAGCAATTTTTATGAAGAAAACAAAATGATGAAACTGAAAGGAAGTTTCCATTTAGTACATTACAAATATGTGGAGTCAACTGTGCTAAGATTCTTTTTCATCAGATTCTTTTCCAATAAGATCCAATTCTCATTCCTGGCATAATAAGGAAATTAACAAAGTAAACTTATGCCAACTTCCTGTAATGGGGAAATACAATCACAGGTTGCAGTAATTTACCAGCCTACAGTATCTTGTCCATCACAACGTGGTCCTAATACTCCCTCTGTCTCCAGCTGGAAAGAAGAGAAAGCTGATATTCCTCTTTATCATGCTGGTGTATCTACTCATGTTCAGTTATACTGTGCTAGATCCTGTCAAGTAGTCATGCAGTCTCCCGAGATACTTTTTGGTGGTTTCATAGGCTAGAAATAAGGCACCAGTGGCTGGGAATGTCCTCACAACAGTTGGTCCCAATCCTGTGTACAGCTTTTTAATACCTAAGAGGAGAAATACACTGAAACTTTAAAGATGAAAGGTAATCACATGATTATTTGCATGTTTTGAATTGTTTAAGTTTCAGCCACAAACTGCCTTAGCAGGGACAAATATTCCACCAAATTAAATTACATCTAAACATTATTGACTCTCTACACTCTACTTCATGAAAACCTTAGGGAATAACTTTACATTCCAGGAAATAAAATGAAGATTCAACAGCCTGAAAACAGAATCCCACAGCACATAACTTTATCACCTTAAATTCTAGCAGCTACACTTATGTGAGTTGTCCATAGTCCCTGCTCAAGAATATAGCCCAGTCAAGCTCTAGAGAGGTGACTTTACTAAGAAAAAAGCGGAAACTGCATTAATCCAGACATTTTCAGAGACAAAATACGTGGACAGTTTACGGATCTTTCAAGGATTTCTTCAAACAAACTAACTGGACCCTAAAAAGCACCTGTCATTTCCAAAATATACAGGATATTTTGGACGCAATTTTGCTGCAGATAACTGCTATGAAACAAATTTCATTGGGTCCAGGGTCTATGTTTATGTGCCAGAGCCTGACACCATAGACCTTTCTTAATGAGCTACGGTGATCACGTGATTCTCGAGCTATTTTTGGGGAGGAGATATTGGTAACTTCCGGTTTACCTTTGTTTCAATATAGTGGAAGAGAGAAATCTTCATCTGGCGATGAGACAGACATTTTCGGATATGGTTATATAGTGAAATTGCGCAACACAAGTTCGGGGAAGAGAAATATTATCAAAGAATTGCTCTGTTGCCATGCCCTATGTCCTGAAACACTCATAAATTGATTTTAATAAGTGTAGCTCCACTCGGTAAAAACTATCTGGCAAGAAATTCATTTGCACCATGTGGTTGCAATTCCTGGGTTGCCAGTTTGCCCTGTTTCATATCAATTCACCTGGAACAGTTTTCTGGGGTCCCTACTCATATTGGCACTTTACAGACACTTGAAAGCTTCACGTAAGCAATATTGTGTAACGTACGGTCATTGCATCGATCAGAGCTAGCCTCGCATCGCGAAGCACAACAGTTTCTAGCCATGTGTACTGGTCACCGGAAGTGAATCTGACACCGTGCTTGCTCATGAATATTCCATGAGAAAGGTCTATGATAGACCAAATCACATGATGCTAACCTTTTCTCGTGGTGAAAGACTCCAGACAAACAAACATGAAACTTTACAGACTTTTTAAGGCCCTGCCATTCAAAATAAATTTAAGGAATTTTAAGGATCTTTAAGGATTCATACAAACCACTGATAACAATATTCTTCATGGATTATATTTAGCTGTTAACACATGACTGGGCCCAAGCTCATACCAATAGCATGTGGTAAGTCTTTGCAGAGCCTGTACTGCTTTAACTTTAAACAAAGCCTGGACTAAATACTACTTTAAACAGAGCTTGGACTAAATACTGCTTTAAATAGAGCCTGGACTGAATACTGCTACAAACAAAGTCTGGACTAAATACTGCTATAAACAAAGCCTGGACTAAATACTACTTTAAACAGAGCTTGGACTAAATACTGCTTTAAGCAGAGCCTGGACTAAATACTGCTATTAACAAGGTCTGGACTAAATACTGCTATAAACAAAGCCTGGACTAAATTTTGCTTTGAAGAGCCAAGTTCTTTCATACAATGGTGCCGCATGGCCACCAACAAGTTGCAAGACTCGGAAGTTTTGTATTAAAAGACCAAATATCTCATTATGTTGATGTGAATATACAGTCTTATTTTAATAAAAAAACTTCAGGGATCTACTGAGAACAAATGACCTCTATTACTTTACAAATTTTTATTCAGAATGACTTACCTTCCTGCCGCAAAATTTTCATGAACATTTCCCTGAATGTTGGTGGGACTCCTGATACTGCCTGGACCTGAATCCTGGATTTGACAACATCAGCTGGGAAAATGGCCACCCAGAGAGAAACACCTCCAACTCCACCACAGATTATTGTCCTGAAAGGTCCTGTAAATGACAGAAATGATCTCTGAAATCATAAAGCATTTTAACCTCATGGTAGGAACATGGAGCCCATAACAATTTCTGAACTTCATATTATTACAGTCACAATTGCTAATCATGTCCCTCCCATCCCTACACATACACAATTCACTTGAAAGTTCGGAATGTACTGGAATTTTGCACAATTTTCATGTGTAACTGAAATACAGAATCAGACAACTGGGCCACAAACAATGAAGTACTAATGTATTTTTTTCCTGATAAACCACTGGCATCTTGAATGAAAAGGGGGACAGATATGTGTGCTAATTTTTTATGTGTGTGTTTGTGCGTGTGTATGGATGAGTATGGATGTGTGTGTGTGTGTGTGTGTGTGTGTGTGTGTGCATATGTGTGTGTGCATGTGTGTGTGTGTGTGTATGTGCGTGCGTGTGTACAGATACCATGATAATCTGTCATAATCAGTGACCTAAATTTGCTGTGAAGGCTCAATAAAATGTGTCTTATGTTACGGTAATCTGTCACCCATGCAAAGCTACTCATCATTTCATTTAATTTACCCAGTCTGACCTCAGGATGAAAACTGCGTTATGTCTCTGCACAACAATGTATCCCTTACCGATTTCATCCTTAGTTTTGCCCTGCGGTGTAAGCAAATGTCGGCTGATCTCATAGCCTCCGAAGAAAAAGAAATATCCAGGCATCTCCCTCAAAAATGTTGCTGTCAGACCCTTATATAACCCTCGTATGCCTTCTGCTCTCAGGATTTCCTTGGTTAAACCAAAAGGACCTCTGAAAACAACACAAATTTGTTAAAGCTGTCTCAAGAGCCAGCAGGCTTCACCAGCTCACAATACAATTCACCCTTCTGGAAAGCTAAAAAAAAAAACAACTTTCCACATAGCTAAACCAGGCCTGATAACACCCACTTTTCATTTACTTTGCAGCTCTGTTTTCCAATCACACATGTTTATCACTAACTATATGCATTACGCAGTCATTCATGCTTTGGAGTCTCACTCTCAGGACATGAAAAGGATACTGTGGTTGTTTGTTTTGGCTGGCTGATTCAGAGAGGTGAATTCAAAGACCGAAGATCATCCTGTCAGTCCAGATTTTAGTGCACAACTATAATTCCCTACTCTGATATATGCTTTCAGCAGACAACACCCTGCTTGTATTAGATAAACCAATGTATGTACACTATTTACATCTTGAGTCGTTCTAATCCACCCTCCAGCTGCCCCTTAGTGGCCATCTCTCTCATTGCCTGCAGTCGACACTTGACGAGCTCTGTGGGACACAGTGTGAAGGAGGAGAAAAAGGCAGCCATTCCTCCAGATACAGCATTCTCTAATGGGTTCAGGTTCTTCACTTCCTTGCCGCCCAAAACCTTGGCCACCTGGAAGAAGCATGCAAAAACTGTAATGAAGCTATGGAATCAAATTCCAGCACTGCATTTAAGTATCAGTCACTAGGGAGTGGGAAACTATAAAAACAAAGAGAACACTGAGACATACAGTTCAGAGGTTGCTTCAATTTGGTCCCAAATCTTCTATCTTGTGAGCATTTCAATTCATCAATATAACGCAGATTTCACAGGGTAATGTTATATCATCCATAATCCAAACACCTGATTAATTGCATGTTTTGCCTCACAAAACACATGTACGATGTATATTGAATTCTGGATAACCACTGCTCCTCTCTGCTGCAACTTTTCCATGCTGTGAGATGTGACTAAATGTGATCTTTCGCAATATATGCTCTAAGAGCTCTGAGATTGCAGCACTAGGAACAACAAAAATATGAAAAGAAAAACATTTACATGGAATATTTTGACAATTAGCAAGTCTACACATTTCACAAACTCACCAGAGGTTACTCACCAGTTTCTGGCATACACCATAGAACAAAAACAGTACAGCATTCTCAGAGATATTTGCAGCTAATGATGGTATTGTCCCAGCATACAATCCTCTTGCAATGCCGTCTTGCCGGAATGTCTCCAAGAAGCAATGGGCTCCATTTCTGTACAAGGTGGGGAATGTCTGCATCTTCACTTTGACAGTGTCCAGTGGCTGACCGACATACACACTGGTTATACCCCCTGTAAAGTTGTTCAACCTGGTGAACTGTGTGACATCATGTTACTGTCTACATATTTTATAATAACTCTTAATGAGCAGAACTTTTGGGTGAAAACAGTGCTGCCTAATCACAGCCCCTTCTTAATGCTAGCAGTACTGAGCAACAGCAAATTGCTCCATAAACTCAGCATGACCACTTACAGCTGATCCCTATCTCCTATATCTGGTCATGTCAGTGAGTGAGTTGATTATCGTGTTTCTCAGGATGGCATCAAGAAGTAAATTAATTCAACTGCATCATTTTGTGGAGTAGCAGGCTCATGCAAGCTGAGCTATCTCTTGCTTTACAAGGGTTAATAGCAGCTTTGTAGGTGACCCCAGAAGGTTGTGTTCAGCTGAGTCAAATAAATGCATAACATGATGATTGTGTGACCGAACTCCTCATCTAATCACTGCAAAACCCTAGCCTCTTGCTCTATGCTGAATTGACTGCAAAAATTCCAGTACTACAAGAAATGGAGTGTCCGAAACACTCCCCTGAAAGCTGAATTCATGAAGACTGGATGAAACTGTTGAAGGAGTGTGATGCCAGCAACATGCTGCAAACCCAAAATGTTGACTTTTACGTTGAGTATCTGGAGTAACTTCATTTACTAGGTCTTGATCAAATAATGGTAACAACAAGAGTGAACAATATACTGCAAGTCAGTATGTAGAAGTGGTATGGAAAACAAGAAAATTGAAATTGAGAAACAAGCTGAATACATGATCTGGGATGAGGGGTCACTTCATCCTCAACCTAAGTACCCATATACTTCCTGAGAAATGTTAATACAGACAAGCCTGCTCACTGCTTATAAACAAATCTCAGACCTACCCATAGTTCCTCCAGTAAAGTCAATTGCAGCATCAACCAGTGTCGATCTGGATTTCTCCAGTATGCCTGCCTCAGCTTCTATCAGCTCAATAGGTGGCTCCATTTCAACTCTGGTACTGAACAAATGGCTCTAATACTGTAACCAGAATAAAAGAAACTCCAATAGTTATGTATCAACCCATGGAAAGGTTTTAACCCGTTTCCAATAAGATTTAAAATACAGACAAATACAATGTTAACAATGATTGCAGCCACTTTAAACACAGAAACAAAAATAGCATAAAATGCAACAGAGCCTAAAAGTTCTCTCCCATTCCCACAATTTCCACTAAAAATTCAACACGTAAGAAAGGTGCACCCGGACAGACATGTATATTTGACTGATACTGCAACATTTCAAAATCAAAAACAGACTAAAGGAAAATTCTTATACATATTTGCACAAATATATCTGTATCTCAAACTGAGTATCTAAATGCCAAGATTGATAAGCCTAGACTAGCTCCAAATCACCTGAGATCAACTTGCATACCTTTCCCAAAACCAAAGTGAAAGAAGCAGTTATCTGTTCTGTAGCCTAATGACTGTTCAGTAGAGGTCCAACACTCTCTCCCACGGCTACATCTAGATTAGACTAGTCTACTCAGTCTAGATTAGATCTAATCCAAAAGTGTTTTGCTTTGCTACCTCTCTAACCAAAATCAAGCACTCGGTGGGAGAGTCCTAGCTAACAGTGACGAACTGCGATGAAGAGACCAGTGCGTGAACAGGGTTTAGCAGATTTCCTAGAATTCTTAGACTGGATAGTCTAGAGTCTAGACTAGGCTGGTGAAATCAACTGATCGAGTCAATACCAGTGGCTGTATGCATAACTTGTACGTTTGTTAACGCAATGGGGTTTAGCAGATTTCCTAGAATCCTTGAATTCTTAGACTGGATAGTCTAGTCTAGACTAGGCTGATGAAATCAACTGATCAATACCAGTGGCCGTATGCATAACTTATACGTTTGTTAACGCAATGCGGTAACCACGGGAAACTCCCAAAACATTAGTAGTATTCACTGTGGTTCCCACAATACGTTAACTAACGTATACTAGACTATAGGCCTTAGATTAAGGAACGATTAATTTAAATGCATACGGCCACTGAATGCCTGCTTATACGTTTACAGCGTCAGCACTATCTTTAGAATTTGCATTTCATACTTCCTTGATAGGTCTTAGAAGCTTATCCCCATATAATTTAATTTGTTATCTCTTATTGCATGAGTACATCTTCCCTCATCATGTTAAAACCGAAAATTTGCGGATTTCTCGCCCAAATCTGGGTGAAGTTTATATCGACAAAGTTCGACCTTAGAAAACAGTAATTGCCAGATTTTGATGACAATGACCATGATGAGTCGATCCTGATTATTCCCAATATGATTATTTCAGTTCAAACCTCGAGTACAAATTCTTTTTTTCAGTGTAGCGTAGCGCATGATATACATGTAGTTGTCCATGTCGGTCATATAAATGAGAATAATTGCTCTGATTTTATCATATTTAGGGCCGTTGATGACTGTTTTTTTTTATTAATTTGGCGAACAGGATATTGCCTAAAATAATATCAGGGTTGTGGAGATTGCATGCAGGCCCACCGTTCTTATGTTGCAATGCAGGCTCAGGAGGTAGAAAGAAATGGGATTCTTCATTCTGTCTCTTCCCTCCCCCATCCCTCACAACAACAACAACAACAACAACAACAACAACAACAACAACAACAACAACAACAACAACAACAACAACAACAACAACAACAACAACAGACAAACACTTCTTAATATTTTTATGGACATCCCTTTTCTTCCACATTTTTCTTTCCTTACTTTTATGACAAAAGTGGTGTGAAGTTCTAAGTTTAGGTCGTCGCTCATAGAAAACTTGAAGGCTGAGCGCAAAGTCAAGAACATGTGATGCACGTAGCAGTATTGATATCTGGTTTAACGACATTCAGACATGGATCTATAATTTGAAACCAAAACTAAAAATTCACTGAGACAAATCCTTGTCAGCCTACAGGCCAGATCCTAGGGACCCAAACTGTAAACTTGGATAAAGGAAGTAATGAGCATTAGAATTAGCTCACCGCCCACACACACACACACACACACACACAAACACACACACACACACATACACACACACACACACACACACACACACAAACACACACACACACAAACACACACACACTCACACACACACACACACACTCACGCACACATATACACACAGAAACATGGACTTCACAGGTGGATCTAGTAACCACTTCCATGATCCATATACTGTACATGGAACTTGTCTAAACGGTTCCATGTTAATTAAGGCGAATTAAAGTGCCGATCTAAATTCTATCTGATGTAGGCCTATCTAATTGTCTTATTAGTGTATCGTGTTTGGGTCTAACGTGAAAATATATGATTACATCATGATGTATTAAGGAATGATTTCTAATGTGAACATTTAAAAGCAGACGTTATAGTCTAATCAACACAGAATGCGGAAACAAGAAGAAAACTGTCAGGTGAGCTATAAAGTATTTGGAACAGTACACAGCTTATGTAATAATATAATAGTTCTTGTTTTTCACATCCGCCAGTATGTCATATGATAAGGAGTGTTTGTTGTTTTTTTTGCAAGTGTGAGGGGGAATTGGGGTGTGAGACGAGGGAACGGGTGAAACGAGGAAGAAGGGTAAATGAGAAAGTTCAAATGAAGAGGGCATATATTGGGCAAGTGTGAGCAAACTCTTTAATTCAGAGTGCATAATAGAAAAGCGTGACAGAACAGAGAGATTTGAAGCAACAGAGTAAGAGTTCATGACGTTTTTTAAAAGTTGTTTTCTTATTTGTATTGTATCCTTCTTTACATGTTCTGTAAATAGTTGGAATTGGCCACAGCGCCTATAATAAACATTGAATCTATAACTTGGGCAAAATAGTATGTTTCTTGTCATTGTAATCGAACATGGATCTGACGAATATCAAGTGGAATCGTCGAGGTGAGAGAGTATCAGAGAGAGTATGGTGACTATTGGCCAGGAAATGCTAAGAGTTTGATTTGTGCAGAATTTTACATGACCTTATGATATGCTTTTCTGATTTAGTTCAGTCTCATTTACAACGCCTTTATTTCTTATGATGCATAAAAATGATAGAATACCAAAAAGTTGTGATCATCCTGTATAAATTTGTTTACACTCAACTCTGTTCAACACCTTGACAAAATGGCAAGAACACTTTTGTGCTAAGAGTAATGTCCCTTAACAAGGTAAATAACAACACCTGAGAGATAGGCCTATGATGCAAGACTGTTGTTCAATATTACGTGGTCGGGTAAGATTAATTCAAAATCTGCAGAAATACAACATAATTGACAAAATCCAGAAACTTTCCCAAGGCACGTATTCAGTATGGGATAAGTATGGAGTAAGGGTCAGGGTAGAAACCTTAGTTAAAAATGTCGACTTCCAAGCCAATATGCCCTTGCAATCAGTGGGGGTTCATTGTCTGGGCACAATCGATGTCTCCGGATCTAGACTAGGCAATTTCTCCATCAGTAGTCCCCACCCTATGTTTTTTTTAAATTTTGTTTTAGAGAAAAAAAAACCAAACAAACAGTGTTATTTACCATCACATCAAAGTAGTTATCATGACTCCATTTTTGAAATACAGATTCTGAGAGTTGGAACCTAACAAAGCTTTAAAGGTTCAGCTTAGCTTAGCATTAGGCCTGGGCAAAAAGTAATTGGGTGCCCGGTACCCAAAATCCCTATTAACTATCATGACCTGAGATAATTTTTGAAAAACCCAGGTTTAGTGATTGTGTAATCATTTATTGGCCAGAGGAGACTCTGGATAAATATAAACTTGGGCTTAGTAATCATGTCCTCATGATGAAAGACTAGATGCTGGTAAAGTATTCATGCCTTATCAGGCTTGAAACAACAGAATAATGTGTCATCTAATTAACGCACAGGCAAAAGCAGCTAGCGACCAGCAACTTTTCTTACTAGTCCTCTGCTCCCTGTCTTCCTCTGTCCTCAGAATTTATTGCTGCTGCTTGATGATATCTGTCTCTCCAAGACCAAATGAGTCTAATCTTTTATTTTTTAATTTCATGCTTGCAGCTGTTCGAGTTAGTGGACCTGTGAAGAAAATGAATGTGCTGGAAATGGTTAATTGGGAGTATATCTCCTTTCAAGAGCTGGATTCACTTTTGAGAATCAGCAGCTGCTCAGAGGAACCAGTGATTGATGCTCTTCTAATCAACTCAGCAACCCCTCTGTGTATGGCCTGCAGGCACAACAGAGAAGACTTGGTGTCAGTTCTTTTGCATCATGGAGCTAAGGTGGACAAATGTGCGTTCTATCAGAAACAGCCTCTTCACTTTGCCTGTGATCACAGCAGAGGGAACACAGGAATGGTGCGGAAACTCTTGATGGCTAAGGCAGATGTGGATGCATTAGTAAGTTATGTCCCTGTGCTAGAACCATAGCAGACCCCTCTGAATTTGAACTTTAAGGGAGCAGAGATATCTTTTTGGTTTTATGAGAACTATTACTGGCAGAGAGGGAACAAATAAGAAGCAACAGATCTGTTCATTTGAACACTTCAGTTTATGTGAATAGAATGGATGAGTAGCTGTTTGCAATTTTCTGTTTTATAGTTTAACTGAAAGTCTTCAAGATGCTCGTTTTCTGTTTCAGAATTTTAAGGAATGTGTGCAGAGAATTGGAGTCGCTGTATATTTTCTGGGGACGTAACACTGTCAATTATGTGAGGCTGCAAAAATGAAATATAGCAGAAATTACTTAAGCTGATACCAGTTAGTCTGAAGTGGCGTGCTATGATACTGATAGCTTGCAATTCTGACACATATCTTTTCATAAGGGATTATGCTCAGAATGCTGGCAATAATTTGCTCAGGTCTTTATGCCCTTTTCACTCTATCACAGGACAGTGATAGTCAGACAGGCTTACACCTGGCCTGTACCGAAGACAATGTACCAGTAGTGGAGTTACTGCTGGAGTATGGTGCTAATGTAAACCAGCAAGATATAGATGGAGAATCACCATTGGTCAGAGCTTGTCTTGCCAGGAGCTCAAAGCTTGTTGATATACTGCTCAAGGCTGGCAGTGACCCTAATGTGTCAGATGGACAACCCCTTGAGATAGTTGTCCGTAATACATCAATTGAAATACTGAAACTGCTGATGGAGGCAGGGGCCAGCATAAACAAGGGAGCTTACTTGAGTCACGCCAGTGAATGCAACCATATTGAGATGATGAAAGTATGTATATGTATTCGTACCTTTGCTATGCTGAGTCTCAGTTCTCCAGTCACCACTTTCATTTTCAATATGAAGAAGTTCATGGGCAGAACACTAAACTTGACAGTAAAAAAAAAAAAACAAATTCAGAAAGAGAATATGTTCTGATGCAGTGAATGCAGTGGAAGGAACCTTCACATGCCAGTATTCATACATTTATCTTGTGAAATCTGTTCATGACAAACTTTATCATGCAAAAAAAGTGTGGAGACTGCGGACGGGCAGTAATAAATGCGTGAATAGTGAGAGCAAAACCCGTCATGAAAGAAACAGTTAAAGAGTTTAATCAAATAAATCAAAAATAAAAATCTTATATTACAGACCCTATTATTGATCTCACTATTCACGCAGACTTTATCACTTGATTCTAACACTAACAGTGTTTAATAGAACAATATACTACATGACTAATTATTCTGAAAATGGTTTTATTCATTGACTGGTGCATTCTTCATATGACAGAACATATCCTCAAGGGGCATATTTCATTATCAGAACATATCCTCAAGGGCGTATTTCACTTTCAGAAGTCATACCATGAAGTATGTGCATGTCCGTAAATCTGTATAGCTTTTGTTGCATATCTGTTTGTTTTGTTGACATCCTCTCTACTGGGTTTGGGGGAAGAGATGTGGTGAGGGAGGGGGGAAGGTGGAGGAAGGGTAGGGGAGATTTGGGCTTGTGTTAGGACACCATTCTGTTGGCTGCAAAACATGTCTGGTAAAATTCTGGAGCTTACCACATTCATGTTTTATAATAACAGTTAAGGAATTAATATGTTGTTATTGGACATCATAAATTCTTTTGAGGAAGTTGATCATTATTGCCCTTGATGTGTATTGATCATTCGTATCATAGTTATGTGTAACACACTCCTGACCACACTTTTCCCATGTTCTAAAGATTGATAAAGTAAACACAGCGTGAAATGAAGTAAGCACCAAAAGGCTTGGTGAAGCTCATATGACACAACTTATTTCATTTTTAGGCCATCATGTTTACCGCTGATTCTTTCTTCTTGTTTTCAGTGTCTTCACAGCTATGGGGCAGATGTAAACAAAGTCAACATTCTGGGTATGTCACCCTTGCAGACAGCATGTCTTTCCCAAGAAGCCAGCCCTAAAGCCGTCCACTTGCTGCTGGAGTGGGGAGCAGATGTTCATGCATGTTCTCACATGATGGAAACAGCTCTGCACTGTGCATGTGAAATTCAGGATATAGATAAGATCAGACTACTTCTGGCTTATGGTGCTGACCCTGATGCACAAGATTTTCACAGACTTTCACCACTGTTGGTCGCCTTGAAGAACTTGTCACGGTTTTCCACAGGCAAAGATTTAGAAATCACAAGAACTATAGTTCGTCTTCTACTTGCAACTGGGGCTAGACTGAAGCAAGACAGCTGGGAGATACTCAGGCCTACAATTATGCTCATGCCAAGTGCCATAGCAAAACAGAATTTTGTGGAATTGCTGGACTTTCATGTTTCCCAACCAGCAAGCTTGCAATGTCTATGTCGCATCAGCATTAGGAAATCTCTACCTTCCAATATAGATGAGTGTGTAGATGCTTTACCTCTGCCTCGTCAGGTTGTCAGATTCTTACGGTTTAATGATATTATTGAAACACATCTTAACTACTCCAGTGAAGCACGGTAAAAGTGACAAATATGGGCATGTTTATGAAAGAAATAATAATTGGGAAATGTAACATTCATTCCCATGTGAATACACACTTCTTGTTGATCTGTATTTATCATGTGACCATTGGAGTACACTCAAGCTGCAAATACAGCGTGGAATAATTGTTCACGTGATGAAGGAAGTTGAATTCCACAGTAATGACATTCAGAGTAAAACAGCATTGCATGCAGCCTTTTTATTGGGTTCACAGATATAATTTCTCTTCAAATATCACATTCTTGTGTTTTGGAGCTCTACTATATATTATGGGTTGACTTTGAATCATCATTTCACATCAGATGCAATTTTTGGTTTCATTTATTAGACTGATTCTGAGGACAGTTTCTCAATTCATGTGCTAGCTCAAACATTTAGGTGTTTAACTGTGATATGAATGAATGAAAAATGTTTTTATGAGACTCAGTAAGTGGACACTGCAAGCTTTTGACACAATGGAAAATAATGTAAGGGTAATTATTCTTCACACATTTTGATTTATGATCTCATAAATAATGTCTTGAGGGAATTCTGATTTCAAGTTAAATTTTGTTTGAATGATTTAATAAAGAAATCCATCTCAGAATACACATCTACATCATTTGTCAACAAAAGTACATTACCGAATTTTAAAAAAAAAGTGCTTTTTGGGTCTTTTCCTACCTGTAGAAAGGCTGCATACAACCCTTTGTTTTTTTGTCATATGATTACACATCAGTCTTTTTTTTTCTCTGAACTCAGCATATGTGGATAACAACATTATACATCAACATGGATGAAATATGCTTATTGTAGAAGTCCTACAGATTACGTCTGATGATTATGTGTCAGTCTTTGTTTTTTATTTCATGCCCTATTATCAAATAATCATGAACTCAGAATTGGCCACAGTCCCTAAAGTATTTTGATTCATCTCAGTGAAATTTATTCATCATAACCATGGCTCAGCATCATTTCATCTTTAGCAAACTCTCATTCAATAGTCCCAGTTGGTTTGATCCCTTCTCAAAAGTGCTCTGGATAATACTTAACTTCTGATAACATATTTTCTGTAGTCTGATTGAAGTGGTGGGTGTGTTATTATTGCCCAAGCAATGTTTACAGGTTACGAATGAAAGGGACTATGCAAATGAGTTGAATATGTTCTACGCACGTTTTGATTGTCTGGATTTTGTACAAGTATGCAGTGGGTTAAAAAAAAAGTCTCAGTGAAAAGCATCGTGACACCAAAGAAGTATTGGAATGTGACGTTGAACATATGTTCAGTACTATAAACATAAATAAAGCTTGTGGCCCTGATAAACTGTGCAGTAAGCTTTTGAAAACATGTTCTAAACAACTAAGTCAAGTTTTCACTATTATTTTTAATATGTCACTAAGGCTTTCTGAAATTCCTATTCTTTGGATGTCTGCCGAAATAATCCCTGTTCCTAAAAAAGCAAAGGTTGACACTATGAATGATGTGCGACCTGTGGCACTTACTTCTATTGTAATGAAATGTTTTGAGAGAGTGATCTTAAAAATGCTTGTTCAAGAGGTCAGACCCGAGCTTGACCCATACCAATTTGCATATAAAGAAAAGCGTCGTGTTGAGGATGCTGTGCTGGTATTTTTAAACACCACACTCAAACACCTTGATGCGAACAGAACATACACACGCGTTTTATTCATCGATTTCTCTTCAGCATTTAATACTATACAGCCCCATATGATGGTCAACAAGTTGATGAATTTAAAAGTAAACGAAAGTATCATTGCATGGACACTTGATTTCTTGACCTCTCGATCCCAGTATGTTAAACTTAATAATACATGTTCATCTCACCTGTATCTAAATACAGGCGCGCCTCAAGGCTGCGTTTTATCACCTACTTTGTACACCATCTACACAAATGATTATCGTAGTCACCATCCAAACACCACATTGTTAAAATTTGCCGATGATTCATGTATTCTAGGGCTGCTAGCAACATCTGATTTAAATTATCTTGATGAGGTACAGAGTTTTGTCACTTGGTGTAAAGAGAATTTCCTGATGCTAAATGTGCGGAAGACAAAAGAGTTGATTATTGATTTCAGAGTAAAGAAAGATCCATATGATCCTTTGGTCATTGAAAATGAAACAGTAGAAATTGTTGAGACATATAAATACCTGGGTTTCACCATCGACAACAAATTAAATTGGCACCCACACGTCAGCGACATGACTAAAAAACTAAATCAAAGACTCTATTTCCTGCGGAAACTGAAATCCTTTAACGTAGATAAAGACCTACTTAAGCTTTTTTATAATGCTGTGGTTCAAAGTATCCTAACATTTGGTATTTCTTGTTGGGGAGGCAGTATAACAACACGTGACAAAGACATATTAAACAAAATAATTCGCAAAGCAGAGAAAGTTATAAAATGCGATTTACAATCTGTAGATGAGCTGCTCGATAAAAATTTACACTCAAAAGCACAAACTATCTTAAACGACCCAACCCATATTTTATTTGATGAATTTAAAAGATCTGAAAGAAGTAAAAGAATTTTACAACCACCAGCAAGAACTGAAAGATATCGTAGGTCATTTGTGCCTTTGGCATCAGGAAGGCTCAGGTCTAGCAGCCTGTGAACAGTGTGTGTGAGTGTTGTGTGTGTGAGAGAGAGAGAGAGAGAGTGCGGGTGTGCACGCGTATGTATGCATGCATGTGTGTGCATCTGTGTGTGCCAATATTAATTTACTTATGTGTGTATCTATATCTGTGTGCTCTTGCCTATGTATAGCGTGATTTTGATGTGGACTTGTCCGAGACAAATTTCCTATGAAAGGATAAATAAAGTTTATCTTATCTTATAACAGTTTCACTGTAGCAGGATTTCATTGACAGACAGTTGTTGGAGCCTCATTAAGAAGTGAATGACATATTAAATCACTGAAGACTGGCCAGGTTTCAAATGACATGAGAGTATACTGAATTTAATCAGTTTGAATGGCCTGTGACATGAAGTTTGAGAGAGGCGGACTGGCTTTTAATGAGCGTGAATGACATCTTGTTACATCATTAGTTCTCAGCCAACTGCAGTGAAGTTGATATTATATAGATACTGCTTGTCCTCAGGCTATGCACAGTATACACACATCTTCAGTCTTCAGTGAGTTCAGTTTTGTATTGGCATTCTGTTGGATGATATTGTCATTTTCACTTTATTTATATAGAAAGTGACAGATCGTATTTCCCACAGCCTACAATTTTTTTGTTGGAACATTAAGAGGCCAGTCTTTTTCAGTATTCCTGCTTAGCTGGGAGATAATTCAAAACTGAAAGAAAACCACTTCATTTTTGTAGATTAAAGATCTGAAAAGTGAAAATCTTTTGCTATGATTGTTCTGTTCTTCAGTCACGACTCAATATTCAGTTTATCAACTTTTTCAATGCATTATTTAATTACAGGAGCAATAACACATCAACAATGACAAGAACATGTGGAGTGTATGAACCAATGGTACATACAGTCAGCCAGAGGAATGCTTATTTTATATCATAGCACCCTCTGCCTAGGCTTTCTCCCATTTTTGTAAAACTGCAAACAACTGTTGTGAAACCTTGTGATATGCAATTAGTTGTTTTTTTCTGCCAATACAGTGGAAGTAAGATAAAATGAAATCAGTTAATCCAAAAAATCTCTTTATCCGAAGTTTCTTATACATTCTTTGTATGCTCACTCAGCTTTATGTGAAATGAAATAGCTCAAAACCTTGTAACTGAAGTATCCTATACAGTAAAAACTGTCTTCTGCGGTCCCTCCGATGAGTGACCCCCTCCCATTTACGTGCACTTTTCCTGTTCACCGACCCATTTCTCATTGAAACTGACTTCCGATCAGCGGTTCCCTCTGATCACGACGCATGGACACTGTTTAAAGGACCATTTTCCACTGTGGCAAGTGACAACATGTGCTCTATCAATTTCCCGGGTCAGAGAGTGCGAGTCCGAAAATCATCATCTCAGCGTACATCAAAGAGAAGAGCTTATTGCTCGACGATTGTGGTGAAGGGGAGATGAGGGTGGAAGGGAAGAAAACCACGTCTCGCGTGTGCCTACCACAGATGTAATACTGGTTACACAATATTGGACCTATGAAGCCATATGGCCTGCTCATTATTGGTGGCGTTGTAATTGTGACTGGTGTAGCAGACCACCGAACAGCCCATTTCGTGCATTCACAAGTTTAGTGAAAAAAATAGTCCACATACTAAAAAAGTAAAAAAAAAAACGCACACATAACATTAAACTAGCTTTAGAAACAAAGAAAAGAAAGTCAAGAAAAAAAAATTTCGTGAATAGGAATAAATTGCAGTAACGTCAAACGGTCAGCCGTACAGCTGATCTCCACAGAGTGGGCCACATGGGACTTAGAAAGGACACTGAAAGCAATGCCAAACTATTAAATGACTTAACAGGGAAACAAGTTGAGGAAAGAAAAAAAAACCTCCCTAGTCCCTTCAATTTTAGTTTTATTGACTTCCACTGTACATTATGAGGATGACCACAATACAGTTTCAGTTTTTCCTCTTGCCCTTATTCTTGTAGCTTCCTTGCTGGCCTCCACCCTGACTCTGCGTATTCATGTCCTTTCTCTGGTTCCCACGGCCCTTATTCTTCTGACCTCCTGATTTGAAGTTTGTCACCACAAAGTCTGCGAGTTGAAAGACAAACAGGGAGATGTGAATGTAAATAATCCCAAATATCTTCATTGCCTAGTTCTTTAATCCCACAGGGTTCAACATGTGTATTAGAATTAGTCTTTGAAAAATATTCTACACATCTAACTTCTGAATATGAAAGCAGAGTTTACTGAGGAGTTAAAAAATTCATTAATTTCTATATATGTGGTTCATGATTGATAAATAAGAACAGGTACTTTAGTATGAACCAAAATTTGATTGTTCAAATCTTCCATGTATTTTTGAGAGAACTCATCACATGTTTTTAAGCCCTAGAAAAACCAATGGGAACTTTTCATGATTTTTCCAGTCTGTGTCAATCCTTTGTGTAGAACACTCACCTTTGGGCAGGAAAGTGGCAGGGATCCTGTTGTTAGCAGTATGATAAGGTAGTAAGAGGGTGGGGTCTATAGGGATCCAGCGCAAGACACTGTCCACACCACTCTTCTTCTGAGCTATCATATCCTCTCCGTCTGGCCTCTCACTGCTGGTGAATGAGAAACATTCAGGAATGAAGCAAACATGAGGAGCACCAAAAGCAGTCAGGTCTTATGTCCCAAACATGTTTAATCCCATCGCTACATATGAGGAACATTCTTAACCTTTTGGTCCGAACAGGGCTTGGATGTACACATATGTACAAATGGAAGTAGCATTTTCATATCATATCTAATATACTCTTATTTATTGTTTCCTTGTTAATGAATTACTTCTAATATAGGGATGCACTATAGTTGTAACCATGCTGATGTGCTGTAAAACCTACCTCAAACGAACCTATACCAGACTAATGAGATCATGGTAATATGATGTGTGACGAAGTTGCATCGTAAGTCATGCTGTGGTCGCATGCGCACGTGTCATTTGTGGACTTGCGCACCGGTTGGGTGTGCACGTCGCCGCACCCGTCCGCGCGCAAGTTGTCCGGAAGGGAAAAAAGGAGAAAAAACCGTTGGAGGAGGCCGGAGAGGAGGAAAATTCAGCGAAGGTGTAGACTGACGACAGTTGGGAAGCTGTTTATACAGTATTGTGACCTGTGCTAAATGAACGCAGTCATAACGCTCACTTCATCACTTTTGTGCTGAAATGGTCATGGCAAGTCATTATCCCGCGCTTAATTAGGGAGAAGGTCTTGGTCGAGATTTGTCGGCTGTTCGGTGTCGCAAAATGTGGTTGGAGGATGCCTCCTTCGTGGGCCCTCCAGGGCCGTGCTATGCCTAGTGATTATGCCTCCTCTGTTGGCCGTTCAGGGCCGTGTTATACATGTGCATTGCTGATGCCTCTTCTGTTGGCCGTCCAGGGCCGGGTTATGTATACATGTGCATTGCTGATGCAGCTCCCGTGGGCCCTCCAGGGCCGTGCTACGCGTAGTGATTATGCCTTTTCTGTTGGCCGTCCAGGGTCGTGCTATGCCTAGTGATTATGCCTCTTCTGTTGGCCGTTCAGGGCCGTGTTATACATGTGCATTGCTGATGCCGCTCCCGTGGGCCGTCCAGGGCCGTGTGGTGCAGTCGTCCGGTGTCGGGTGGTAATTACATGAGAAGGGTGAGTGGGCCAGTGTAGGGCCCGGGTCGGACGAGACCGTACGAAGGGTGCGTGGGCCGGACGAGGCCAGCTTTAGTTAACCGTTAGTTGTAGCGTCTTTGTTAGTGGCTTTTGTTAGGTCTGTCGTGATTACAATATATGTTCGTATCTTAATCTTTATTTAATCCGCTGCTTTTGTTCTTGTGTTTTATGGTTGTTCGTGAGCGCGTGGGGCAGGGAATTGAGGAGCGGGTGCCTGCCAAGGCACTTCTCTACATGATGACTATGTAATTTGGAAAAGGCACGTAAGCTTAATCCAGCTCGATCCATCCATGAAACTATCTTGCAGGAATCCCATTAAGGTAATATTTGTTTCAATTATCGTCAGATTCAGCCTTGTTGAGGAATACTATAATTATTGTTATTAATATAACTTACACTAACTTACAGTAGATAATACTATTAATAGTCTAATAAATGGTACATTTCCAGGTGTGTACCGTGCTTCATTTTGCCCCTTGACAGCCTAATTGTCTTAAATGTGAAGTTTGATGAAATGGAATTATCAGAGGTGGGAGCCTCAGCATTTCGTACAACTTTTCCAATACCGTTTTTCTTCCATGAGGACAAACCAAAAAGCACTTGTGTAATATTATGATGAACAGTTTGCTTCTTGAACTCAAATTAATGGAATGTCAAAACTTTAACTTCATTTTTCTCCTAAACATGTCACAGGCACATGAAACAATTAGGCTCTTAAGACGTGACTTGATCTGACTTGTATATATCCAGAACTCCAGTTTCACATCCTAGCACAGTGAAGCTGTGTTAGGTGATAGACACTTACCTTACACCTTGCCTCTGGCAATGAATCCCACAATAATCTGTCCCCGGTTCATGACTCAGCAGATATTTCCCACACTCAAGGCTGTTGGCCAGAACAGAGAGCAAACGGGATCATTTCAGCACTTATCAAAAAAGAACAATCCAAGACTGTCTACGGTGAGATAGAGAAATGTCAACACAAGCTAAATAATACAGCCTTACCAGTGACCATGTCATGCATACCATAAAATTACAGTGGCCATATATAAAAATTGCACACCATGAGATTCTGCACTTTCTTTCCACCATTACATTTTACTCACTGGAATTGCTTCCCTTGACACATCCACATGATAAAGGAAATTGTTTCCATTTCATTCTCTCAAACACTTAATACACTTTCTCAGCTGTTGGACCATGATATATCAAAATGTTTTAAAAGGTCCTTGAGATTTTCCATTCAAAACGTTTCTGTATGTTTCTATGGACCATTAAACCCATAGTTTGGACATTATTGTACACAAGAATGAGTGAGGGAGGGAATGTTCTCTTTATGTGGTGTTAACATTACCTGGTGGCTAATCATGAATCTCAAATACAGGAAATGATGATAAAACCAATTTTGCCAGAATATAAAACAAAACAAAAACCAAAGTAATAAAAGAATATTTTACTGTAGCTATTGTCAATGTCATATATTTTGCTTTTCAACTGACTACACCCAACTTTAACTATTCAGTCTGACATTAAACAATGACTCAAACCCATTAAAGTTCTCTTGAAATGGTCAAAGTGAAGCTCAGAATTGATAATGACTGAGTAATTAAAAATGTATTGTGACTGAAAAACAGCTGTGAAAGTAAATAGAAAGGGGTGACAGCTAGCCAAGTTCAGCCAGGAAGAAAACATTTTTTAACTTTTTTGGAAAGGCCAATTCAAGCAAAGAAAATTAGATGAAGAGAATGTCACTTGCCTTGTCAATTGCTGGAGAAGGCTGCTTAGGAATTGGAATGTTTGCTCTGGCCTGGAAAATGGATATGACAGAAAATAAGTCGTAAATGACGTGCAAAGGTTTTAGTACCTGTATCTTGGAACTATCTGAGTCACTTGGGTCTATGGTTCACCATGCTATAATCCACATCCTATTACTGTGATGCCCACTTGTGAAAACTTCGCCTCTCGTACCAAGCAATGATGCAAGTTATGCAGTTTCTCCATAAACAACAGAGCTGGAGGTTGTCCTGTTAACCTTGGATCTAACGAGGTCGCCAGGACCGACCTTCATACTCTGTAAGTCATGTGAAAACTGGTCTATCTCTGGTGAGAACCTTTAGCTAAAAGGGTACTTAAACTTTGCACTTTAAAAATATCACTGGTTGCTTCCCATGACTCCAGACACCACGGCCTGACAACATCCCAAGCTGATACATGTACCGATTTATTTTTAAAAAAATATATCCGAGTCTGTGATTAAAATTTTGCCAAGCGCATGATTGGTCCAAACAAAAGGCTTGGTCAATCATCAGCCGAGCATATTATTCCATTGTCCATTCCCTTCCCTTCCCCTCACCCTTGCATTGCAGAGATTTCAAAGGCTTTAATTATATTCTTCCGCTCCCTTCCACTGATCGCCCAGATGGTCCTATCTCTTTCCTCCCTCCCCTCCTTCCCTACTCCGCCCCTTTGCACACGCAACTATTACCAGTAATCTTTAATGTTGACTCAGTCTTGTAAACTGTTGTTAGCAATTGTTAGGTAAACCTGCAGGAGTTGCTCGCTGCTGACAGTTTTATTGCAGATGAAAAGGATGTGCGATGGCCTAACTTCAGGTCAATGACCTGTTAGAGCCGAGGTTGCTAGAATTTTGTATTCGTTGGATCAGAGGTACATTTACTATTACAAATATGGAAAAAAAAATGGGATTTTCATTTCCCTCGTTGAATGCGAGGTGTCGTTGGATCCAAGCTCATTTTATTCGAGGTTCACTGTACTCACACAAGCTAAACATGAATATTTTTTTCATCCAGCTAAATATATAATTGACTCCGCTTAGTCGCAACTCCTTTGGTTAAACTAAATGTTGCAATTAACCAGAGTTATAATTAAGCATAATCTGCAGTATCAAATGTGAAAGCTTGATAGTATGATCTCCCTTCTGACTGCATGAGGAGAGTATATTAATGGTCAGCCCGTCAAATTTTGCTGGGTTTGTCTGTCCAATGCCTTTGGGGATACAGCAAGTAAGAACTATCAGATTTCTAACAGTGAATGAAGACAACTTGGAGAAACGAAAAACTGTTGTTGAAGAAAGCCAACAGTAGGACTGAAACACTTCATATGGCTAACCATGTAACTAAGTTAACTGGGGACATTTGAGTGTATTCAAAATTACAAGCATAGAAAAAAAAATTTTCTCTCTTGAACTACGTCTTTTGGTCAAGGGACATCAATATTTGAAAAGCATGCACTTGCCAACAGTGTAATAACGCAACAATCCAAAATGAAACGAAGAAATTAGTTTAGTAGAATTTTCGATTCTTTATGTGGATCTTTTTCAGTATCAAACGAAATAAATAAAGGGACAGTGCAATCAAGAACAGTATAAAAGGTAAAAAAGTAGAAAGGAGGGTGTGAACACAGGTCATTTTGGTCAAGGGACATGATGTTATTCATTTCTATCACTATAAGTAATGCTAATGTCCTGTGTTCTTGATTTTTTTTTAAAAATCTGTTAAGAAGAGAGTCCTTTGCACAGAAACAATTCTGTCTTCTTACTTGAAATCCAATGAGGACTGCAGAATCTGATGTGTCTCTAGCTCCTCAAACATCATTATCTCTGATGTAAATGTGTTGATTCGAGCTGGAATATACACAATACAAAATAGATAAATCTTCAAACATGTTAATCTTTCACTTGTAATATAGCAAACACTGTATGCATTATCCAAATACGGCACCACACAAGAAAGTATGCTTGTACAAAAGATTGTTATGCAAAGAAAGGATATTTTCTAAGAGACTATTACGGTGAGACCTGAAACAAAAAAATGTAGTCAAGGGACTGGAATATCACATTGGGTTCAACTGAGCATTTTGTGAGGTGATATTATACGACAGCTCATAATCTTCCATAACATTTTCATTATCAAACTTCAATACTTCTCCAGTACTATGCGAGGGCACTAGTGAGGTACTGATGATCAAACATTCATCTATCAGTTATTATAGACCGAGGAAGCTACTTGACCACAAGCGACAACAAGTTCAAAGTGTAAAAATCTTGAAGACTGCCAAGTTTTCATTGATAAATAATGAAGGAAAGAGCATAGAACATGAAGCTCACCCCTGAGTAAGTTGGTGTTTGGTCTAACAAAGCATGCAGCCCAGTCTCTGGCCATCTCACTGACAGTGACTTGTTCCAAGCCGTATGCTGTCTGGTATTCCATCTTAGGACTCAGGTAGACTCTTCTGGTCTGAAATTTATCATTAGACAAAGACTACAATACCATTCCACTATCCACTGCTGCTCACCTTTTGATCTCTCCTGATCTGGATTTGCAACAGCCACCTATGAGATTCAGTGCAACTCCATCATGGCTCCTCTGACTTGAATACTACAAGTCCTTCTCCAAACGCTGGTTTATAAAGCTGCCAACTTTAAAAATTCTTCTGATGCAACAATAAGAACCATCCATGCTCCAACTCTTAAAACATTATGACTGTATCTCCAGGATCATTCACAGCCTTGTTGCTATTCTTAGACCAAACAGCTTCATAACAACATTTGTAAAAGAAGAATTAATCAAAAACTTTTCAGAGCAAAAGCTATTGTATATTAAATTTCATAATACAAACTTGTATAGCTGATGAGGCAATCAACCAAGCAATGGCATATATATGTGTGCAACTGTTATTCTCACAGTGTGATACAGGAACAACTCACCTTTTTGTGATCTTTAAGAATCCCCTGGCATCTGCTCCGTATCAACACACTAATATCATCAAGGCACCACAAATTGTACACAATGCTGGAACACACTTCAGTGGGAGGCAGGTAGTGACTGGGATCCTCTGAAGAAAGGAAAAACAAAATACATCAATATTCTGCAAACTATGAGCTCAACGAAGCCAACGTCCAATTCCTGAAATACAATCAGGTTCTAAACATGACATACAACTCAGATCCCCGTGACAAGAATTCCTAAGATGTTTTTACAAAACCTCCAGTGCTGTCCCATTTCCTTCTCCCATCCTAAAATTGTGATATCTATTTGAAGGAAAATCCATTCTACAAAGAACATAACATCTAGACCTAGCTCTTTCCATCCAATACAAAACAAACCTGGTTGAAATTAAATACTCTAGGGTGTCCCATTATCCTTTTCTTCATATTTCTATGGTGCTCACATTTAATACGAAAGGTGAGGAAAAATTCTTCTTTCCATTTGTATTGGAGTTTGGTGAATCCCAAGTGTGAGAAGCTCAAAGTGTTTTTGAGTGGCATGTCTGGGTAAGTTCAAAGGCATGGTTCTGAGCTGTTTCATGATATGGTACTGTAAGACAGCTTTGAAGTCATTTGTCTCCCCTCTTGATTCAGGTAGAGAAGATTAGATATCCGTTTCAGTTTAACCAACAAGTTGAGTATAGTGATGCTGATATATCCAAGTATAAAGCAAAAGAAAGACTACAACTGGAACCTGTAAACATGATCAAGGTGTCAGGGTGTCTGGAGATGAGAGGATCAGCAAGGTTAAGGCCACTGTAATAATATTTAAGATAGCAGGGTCTTAAACCAATACTGCCAGTACTTTAAACAAATAGGCCAATACTTTGAAAACAATATCGATATAGGAGCAAAAACAACAACCATGTCAGCAATAATTACCCCTGGGCAAAGTCTGCTTATCCTTTTCTGAAACGCTTCCAAAAGATGGACCAAGTATTGAATCCAGTGGGCTGAACAGTTTACTCTGAACACCTCCACAGACTCTCTGACCAAGACGTGTGTTGCTCATCCTGTGATACTGATGAGGGGTGGATGACGTTGGAGAAAGCTTCAGCTTTTTTCTAGTGACAGAGTCCTGAGGGGGAGACAGTGGTATAGTGGGAGGGGATGATAGTCGTGTATTGTGATGCACTGGTGAGGAAGGAATTTCTCTCACAGCCGAGGATAGGGTCTGACCACTGAGCAGATGAGAGTGAATGTTATCTCCATCTTCAGATGGTGATGCTGGAGGTGGTGGTGATGGAGAAGCAATGGGAGACAATGGTGTTTCAGGAGATGATGGCGTATTATCAGTGGTTTTATCAGTTTCCCGATGTCCTGTTGACTCCCTGGTCTTGTCTGGATGGTGCACAGGCAGTCTGTCCTCACCTCGAGACCGAAGTGATGCTGTGCAATTTGCTTTGGACTGACTGCCCGGTTGTTTCTTTCCAGACTCCTGAGTTTCAACATTCTCAGAAGAAATGTCTTTGTCATCAAACAAAGAGTCAGCCGATTTTCTTTTCCTATTAACTTGTAAGGTAGTTGTTTCGGCTGCTGTGTAATCCTTGTTTGACAATTCAATTTTCTGACCCATGCTGCTTTGGGAGTCTGATCTTTTTCTTACTAACCGGGTACTCCTTCTTCGTTGGCTGATCGCTGATTCAGAATTCATCTTGATACAAAACTCCTCTGATTTCTGTCTCTTTGAAGCAGGTTCACATGAACTAGTTCTTCTCCTGGACTCACTGAATGAAGAGTCTGGATTATCCGTATCAACAATAATCTGCTTGTCACTTTCACTATCAACATCAACTGTAGTTGGTTTGTCACTCACACTGTGTGCGTCCACTGATTTGGCATTTACCAGGTTATCTGCATCTATACAACTTTCTGATCTATTAGTCTTTGAAACATTTCTTAATCTTGGCATTAAATGATCAGCAGAAGATCCGTCAACTTTTCCTTCCACTTTCCCTGGTGTCTTCCACTTCGTCACACTTCTTAACAACTTGCCTGCTTTAACCGGATTTGTTTCATTTGTCTTTATATCTTTTTCACAACTATTATCTCTAGGTTGCTCTTGCAAAGAAATGTTTTCTTGTATATCTTCAGACTTCTTCTCACACACAATTCCCTTTTTCGATATTCTTGAAGAAAAACCATCCATATGTGGAGAATTTAAATCTTCAGCATTTGTTCTCTCTTCCTTCTTCTGATGTGTTTCACTAGATGCATTTGAAAGTTTATTTCCCATCTCCTCCGCTGAGGCAACATCAAGTGGTTTGTCTAGTCTAGCACCAAAAGTCTCCAGGCTGTCTATGTCAGTAGCAAACATGTCAAACGGATCATCAACTGGAGTGGACAAGTTCCTGGGTGATGGCCGTGGAAAGATCACCTCCTTGGTCCGTCTGTGTTTTGGGTGGGAGACAAATGTCCGCAGACAGTACTTGTGAAATAAAGTGTTGTAGTCTCGGGTCAGCAAGCTGTCGTCAAACACCGGCTTGTCTAAATAGACGACATGATGGTGTTGGTCTGGGAACAGATGATGACAAAGAAACACTCAAAATTTCTCATATAAAGTAATCAGTCAAGCAAAACACTGATGCATAACAAAAACGTTAAAACAGAAGCAAAAGATCATAATATCAGCATAAACGAATACAGATTTATACAACAGTCTGCTTAATGGATGTTCAAGTTGCTTTGTTAATTTAATCTGTATATCACAGGGAAGTGCAAAACACTTCAGCATCCAGCATTTCCAGAACAAATCATAGTTTTATATCACATACAGTTATGCTGTGTTCTCCAATACTTCTGAATTATAGTGCTGTTTGTTGTGGATCTGTTTGGGAGAATGAATGGTGTAAGAGGTTATTAATCATGAGGGCATTTCTGTTTTTGTTTTTTTTTAACTGTGAAAGAAATCCTTTGATTTTATATGACAAACAAAATAGTTATGATGAGCTCACGCCTGAATGAATTTGGTTTGTCAAAGTAAAGGACTGGTCTCACCTTCTGAGTCATGGTCCAACACAGTAACTGGTATATGCCAGGCTCTGTCAAAGTTGGGTCCATGATTATCCACTAGGCACTTGACCACACTGGATGACATGACCACCTGGACATTGTACTTCCTCACCAGGTTCTTCACATTGGTGTCAAAGCTCACTGGCTGGAGGGGAAAGCCAAAAAATAAAAATATATCATGGAAGATATGAAGGTCAATGCCATCAGCAGTTGCCACTTGCCAGTCATATTGATTTTGATATTTTCCAGATTTCAGCTTTGAACTCTTGTCTGATGTCATGGGATTTGAATCTAGATTTGACTCTTGTTCAAGCCTATTATCAACACATGTTCAAGACCAAACAACATCTTCCTCTAAGACAAAACACACAATCTGTAGACTTTATCCAAATGTGCATCTCTTTTTTTAAGAGTTAAAAAGATATTTTAATCAATCGTCAGTTCTTTCTCTCAGTCCCTAATGTCATCATTAATGTTCTGTAATAGAAACAATCTGTTTAAAACCAGAAGCACAGGTCACACTTTCAACCATGTACATGAACTGCCTCCTTAAAAAACGCTGCATCCTTATTATGAACAAAACGCTAGCTAGACTCCTTACATAAGAACAGAATAAGGTGGTGGATGCTCACTTCTCCTCTACCACATCATCACACCTCACTCAACTCACATAAATAAGTTGCCCATTCTGAGCTTTCATTGCACAGTTCCTTCTCTCTTCTTGAGAGCCATCTTGAGCCTCATCTCAATGTTTCATATATATATCAGGGATGGCAACAGCCACAGGTAAAATTTTTGGACACCATGATAAACACACATGTCTAATTTCGAAACTGAAGTTATTTCATCCTTCTTCCTATTTGGTCCATAAAATGTGCCATGTTTCAGATATAATTTTGGTTTATGAAAATTATTACATTCTGCCATCCCTGATGAATGTGACTTTTTGACATCTATCTTAACCTGGACAGATTGCTACCACAGTCTCATATCTGACATGCTTTACCTCATGATGGATATGACCTGGTACATTCTTTCTTGACTGTCGTGGAAACCATGAGTCCAGTTTCTTGATGTTATGAGGAATGGCTTCAGGCTTGTTTCCTGACTGGATGTCTGGCAGGCTGATCCTGGGAGGAACTCCCTGAGATGACGAAGAAAGAAAATCTGCAAAACCTTGGATGATACTTTGACATCATTCCTCTTCTACATGTTCACTGTGCACTCTGCCTTGCTCCTTCCCCCTCCTTCAAACATATTGATGTGAGAAATAAAATGAGAACTAAACGGTCAAACTGGGTTAAATAATATTTAGTTCAACATACAGTTTCTTTATTTTTCTTACTCTTACCCTTTCTTCACCCCAGCAGTCAAGTCAACAGGAATGGATATTTCTTTTTTGAAAAAACTTTATGCATATAGAAAAAAATTTTTCAGGATTCCTCACCCCTCCCCCAGCATTTTTTTTGAAAGAAACAAAAACAGATTGCATTAAAATAAATGGAGACAAGCCAAAACTTAAGAAAAGTAGAAAAACCCATTACAGATTCCTCTATGACAGATATTATGATGGATCCTTGATAGCCTAGCCTGAAATGTCATAGCCAGAAAACTTACAACTTCTAGCAGAGTCTGAACAAATTTAAGCTCGCTGAAGTCTTGCCCAGGTCTGAGAGAAATCTTAGCTTGCACATTTTGGCTAAACTTCAAGGTATGCTTCTTGTTCAAGTGGTAACTCCGGGCCTTGCTCTAGAGAGAAAAAAACAAGCAAAAACAACTAACTCTCTTCTTGACAATCATAATGTATTTATTTTGAAGGGAATAAAACTGTTAGCCATAAAGTGACTGCCTATTTCAAAACTTGTGTTGTAAAGATCTCCAACATAATAAAACACCAAATAAATTTGTCACTTTGTTTCTCTTGATACACTACACAAGTAGCAGGCAAGTATCCACTTTAAAAGTTAAATGTAACTTTCTGAGAAATGGCTTGATCATTCTGAAAATTTACCGAATAATAGATCAGTTTGTCTTGTGGAATGCTATATAGTGATAAAAAAAAAATCTGGTTTTTTTTTTATAATTATTTCTAGAACATTTCTCGGCGCCATAAAGCCTTAGCTACTCGTCATCTTACTGTGACAGGCTTGAACTGTCACAAGACCTCCAAATTCTGAGGGTAATGTGTTGGGATCAAGTAATCTAATCTTATTTTGATCTTAACGCCCATTCCTCAAAGCCCCTAAGGTGATAGATTCTATCATTATTATTATTATCACAATCATATTTTACATGACTTACTGAGGCGTAATGTCTTGCTGCTTTCTTCATAAATGAATAGAATTGTGGATTTCTCTTGGCATTGTCATGTAAATAAGTCTGAAACTCTGTCTGCTCATCCAAGACGCGTCTTTGTAATTTCTGAAAAACATGAAATAAGAGCAGCAGTCATAATATAGTTAAACTTCTCTGAACTGTATTTCTTGGTTAACTGAACTCACAGCAAAGATGTGTATCTGCATAAGTTACATTTTTTGACAACTATAATATTTTGAACTTATAACAGTTTCCAAGACATGGAAATTTTCTTCAGCTTCCAACTTTTGAAATCTTCTCTGTAACTACATAAAAAGTAACAAGCACTGCTTCATTGTGTGTAGAGAGACATTTCACCAAGAACCGACGTGTCCCACTGAAGATCAGAACAACAATGAAACTGTTTTTGATACAGATTCCAAAATGTTTGCTTTTATTAATGTTGCATACAAAGGCCCGGTCCTCACAGGTTTTAATATTGTGTAAGTTCTTTTACTTTGTGCCTCATGTATATTTTTATATGAATATAAAGTGTTCAGAGATATGGCATAATAAAAGTAATTAATTATTATTTCCTGCATTTTTCAATTCCTTTCTTTATACTCTGATGATATTTTAGCTTGCATTAATTCTGCTGTACATGATGACGAAAATCATATTCCAAAAATTTTCTGGTATGATAGTTTTATAAAATGATTATTTGTTTAAGAAATGTTTCAGGTAAAGTTTATAAGACTTATAATTCCACCAAAGCATGACAGTTGTGTTACTTGATTGTCTGGAGATGTGTAACTCTGATGTCACAATTATGTTTAAGAGAGTGCAAACACTCCTTGTTAACTTCATGGCATGACCCATATAGAAGTGTTTTGTTCACAATTCTGATGATCTTAGGAACTAATACTGTGTCAAAGATGTATACCTCAAACACAGAGAGCTCATTGAGTTGTCGCTGTGTGAAGACAGGAGGCTGTCCGCCTAACATGTAGGGCTTCACATATCTGTTGAAGAACATCAAGTATTTCTTGTGCTCTGCTTTGGTCAGATCAGACTGTTTGAACTTCAGAGCTCTAACACAAGGGAAGGTAAAATGGAAATGTTGGTGTGAACACATGAAGAGTTTAACACATAGCAAGGTCTTCATGACACTTTTCTTGTTACCTCATTTGATATGCAAAGTTTGGCCGCTGGAATTTTCTTGTTAAACATCATTTCTGCAACATTTCAAAGAATTCTGTCACTGAGATTTTCAAAAGATCTACTAAATCTTTTTAATGAACAATGTTTCATCTTGATCACTGAGCTCTGTTTAGCTGAGTGCTTTATCAAATATTACCATATTTAGTGACTAATAAAAACCCCTTTTATTGCATGGTAAAAGCTCAGTATTTTGACACTGGAAATGACTTCTTACAAATAATAATGCTGCTTTCACTAACAATAAGAATAGTGAAACAAAGATAAGTGAATAAACAACATTAGATGTGTAATATACACCCATGTCCACTTTGTTATCAGAACCATCCTGCAAACGAATTTCCAAAGTCTTACCATTACCAATCAAACATCATCTGGAAGTGGCCAAGGCAGTGTTCTTGCTGGCCTATGGTCAGGTGTTTACATCTTTTCAAATTTGATGTCAATTTATAATCATAGAGATACAACCTAACAATTAAAAACAATGCTTGTAGTCTTTTTACTGAGCTTTTTTAATTCAAGAGTACAGTTATTGTAGTCCTCATACAACATGGTCTTACCTACTCAGTGCAAAGGGCAGTTATATCATTATACTCTCATTTGGCTCTCACAGATACGAATCAAGAAACATTATTCCCTGGGTGCACCACAATCCAACATATTCTGGGTTTAACTTTTAAACATATAACCTGCCAATCCATAGAATACATGTAATGCTCCAGAAAACTCAGCTGTTCCTAAACTCTACACACAGCAGATTAAATTCTTTATTGCCTCTTTGGCTGCTGGTTTCTCATCTCCTTCTAGACTAAAGGCACAACACTTATCTCTTGGCCGCTTTATTAACTGCTGTGTTTCCTCAACTGCACTTAAAACTCTAAGCACGACAACATTTTCCTTGACTGCTTCTTTGGCTACTGTTTTCTCAGCTGTTCCTAAACTGAAAATACAAAACATAGCAGACTTACTTCTTCACTGCTTCTTTGGCTGTTGTGCTGTCTCCAGATGCACTTTCTACACTTGTTGTTTTATCTGCTGGACTAGCCACCTCCAAGGACCACACAGAGTTCTTCTTATGACTTCTAGTGGATGTATTAGGAGCTATAGTCTCACCCTTGCCTGCCTCTGGTGAGGCCTCCTTGAATGAGAAGATGGGGATGTCATTCTCTGACCATGAGGCTGGTGCAGATGAAGCCTGACCCATGTTTGTGACATTGTAGGGAAATGATGTCTTTGCAGGACTTGCTGCCTGGGACCATGATTGCATCTGTGATTCCATAGCTGATGCGTTATGCACTATCGTATGCCAAGACATTGTATAAGGATTTGACTGATATGCAGAAACGGAATTACAGGTGTGAAGATTCTGTTCACTTGGCAGTGAAGAAGTGTGTCCTATTGTTGTATGATTGTCAAAAGACTGATTTACATTCGGGATGGGCAGCATAGTCATATTTTCCCTTACATGAGGGTCAAGCTCTGCTTGCACAGACTGGGCATTGTTCAGTTCTGAGGTAACTGTGCTCACATTCTGAATGCGAGATGGATACAAGAAACTGTTGTTATCAGAAGTTTCATCATCATCCTCATCTGAAGACAGTGAAGGCAGGACCAGACAGAGCTCACTGGTATCTCCCGCAGGTGAATTTGGCATGTCCCCAATTCCAAGAATACCTGGATGGGGTGGAGTACTGGAGGGGAGTGCCTGCAAAAGCAACATTTCTATGATTTCAAATGACATGAGTGACTATTTATACCTAGGACATAGATATACAGTGTGTCTTTTCAACACTTTCCTTATCAGCTCTTTAGGATGTTGTAGCTGGCTATTTTTACTTCAGACTCCTTAAACAGCTTTAATCCTAAAGAATTTGGCATGGGAACAACCACTTGCAAACCAACATACAGGAAATAACTCTTCCAGACATAAAAAAATCACAATACACTGACCACAATCCTATTCTTAACCCTGTCAATGTAAATTAGCAAAAGGCACATCTCTCAAATGTATATATCTTTTAAAATTTACTCATAGTGATGGTGCCCTCTACAAACTTATTTCAATGTCCAAATCTCGGGGCATGAATCAATTTTCTGTCCAGTTTCACGGCAGGCAAACCTCCATCCCCCACCATCTGTGATAATAGCTTTTTCCTTGCTGTCCACTTCATGGCAACAAACAGAAAATGCAAACTATTCATGAAATGTAGATTTTTCTCAAGGTAGGAAATGAAAAACTGTCACTTCATGGAAAAAGACCCTTAGGAAATGAAAAACTGTCACTTCATGGAAAAAGACCCTATTACCCATGAATAGAATCTATTGTTCTGAATCTTTCCACATGGGCTATTCACTTCTAACTTTTATTACAGTTTATAATATAGTGTACCAAATTCACTATTAATCAATTCTTTAAATGAGGTATGAAGCAAAATATGTTTGTGTCTCCTGTAAAATTGTGTCTTCAGCAGATACATTCATTTTTTCTATAAAAGGCAGCGATCTGACTTAACAATGCTTACCTCAGTGACCTCAGAACTGCTCTTTGTACATTTGACACTGAGATCCTCAGTCCCTGAGATCAAAAGCTCATCACCAGCCTCTGGATTATCACTATGTTCTTCTTGTCTTAAACACTGACCACTCACTGCAGGTTCTGTTTCACTGGGTGCACTGAAGATACCATCTTCTCTCTCATCTGGAACATCTGCAGTAACTTTACCCTGTGAATCTGAGGCCAGCTCCAATTCCACATGACCATCAGTGAGAGAATTCGTTGACAACTTATCAGGGAAAGACTGTGAACCATTACACATCTGAACACTGTCTGGGGAAGGCTGTGTATCACTACCATTTAGCACATTGTCACTAATAAGTTCTTCCTTTACATGTTCTGTTGTAGCTGTCCCAGGAAGTTCTGTTGTGGTTGCCCCAATTGTGGCTACAGTTTCCTTGGGTTTGTCCAGATCTTTTGATCTTGATTTCTTTTTGTCAGTCTTTAATCGTGACAACTGGAGTAAGAGTTTCTGTTCAAGGGAAGGCTCCGGGCCTATGACACGACGAAATGAGTCCTCTGAGAAAAAGCAATCATTCCCATTGACCGGATTTTTCCTGTGGAAGTGAAATAATAAGTCTTTGAGGAAAATCCCAGTTCCATTGCAAATTATATATGCAACAGTACAGTAGAATACGCTCCTTCTCCCCTCCCCCCTCCCCCCCCTTCTCCCATCATTTAACACTAAATAAGATTTAGTAGGGAGAAGTTTTGGGGACTTATGTCCAGGGTTTTATCAATGATGATTTTCTCCATAAATTTTTTAAACTGGGTGCCACCTGCAACACTATGCACAACTGTAAATGTTATTAGGGTCATGAAATCTCATCCTCACCTGTATCTGAGCATGTCTGGAGATAGGCCCTGCTGGTGAGAGCTTGTTATCTCAACATCTATTTCCCCATCTTGAGAGGTTTCTACAACTCCACTAGTGTGAGATATTTCCTCTGATCTCCCCTGGGTTGCACTGGCTTGCAGTTCCACCTCTTTTTGAGACTTCACTTTCATGATGCTTGCAGCTTAATATATCCTCACTGTGGCACTCAAATTGAAGAAAGAAGACAGTGTCATATTCATTGACTCTCTTTAAAGGCTAACAAAGCTTTTCATGTGGCTGAACACCATAGGGCTGTTTGCTAGTATTAGTGTCTTCATCATTAAACTGTCACATAGTCTGGTAATGTAAATTGATGAAGACAGCTATGTTAGGCGAACAAACCTGAGGGTCTTAATGATACCTAATACCTGAAATAGGCCAGCACTGCCCACTTGTTATGAATTTGCAGCTCTGTTTTCACGTAGCAATGCTTGTTTATCAAAGGCTATAAGCATTTTAATAAGTTATTCATGGTTTTGAGCTTCACTCTAATGCCATGGCAAAAAAGTGATTGTTTGTCCTGGTTGCTGATTTGGAATTGTGGTTAAAACATTACACGTCAGACTTCATTGCAACAATAGCAGTCATTCATAACAGTGGAAATGGCTTATTCAAAGTGCCCACGCCATAACTTTAATTTTGGCATGGCAAGAGAATTATCTTGGTAGTAACTGAGTTAAAACAAGCCAATTTCGATGCCAAGCAAGTTCATCCACATTTATCTCATAAGATTCCATACAACAAGGCATCAAAATATAAGCCTTGATAAAGGGCTAGTCTTGCCACTCTAGCATTTCTTGCCACCTAAACTATAAGAATGTTCATCTTTGTTTTGTCACAAATGGTCATCCCATCACAGAAACCCTAGGTTTAGTTTTGACTATGTCAATTCAGTTTACAGACACAGTGTGTCCATTCGGTATAATCCTGGGGTTCCCAAGATGTATCTGGGTTAGTGCTAAGGGCAAGGTTTGACTGCTGTTTTATAGGAAAGTGAAGCACCTTTAGTTGGTTGGAAGAGTCTTGAACCATAACAACATCTATCTGATTTGATTGTGCAGATGTGTTTATCTGGATATTGTGCCCGCGCACGCATTGTGGCAATTTTTTTGTGCATTATTGTAGTATGTGTTTTTTACTTTCATCAAAACTTGTTATTTCATGGATTTGTGGAGATTTAAGATAAGAAATTGACTTCTTCAACTTTTAATTATTCATTACACGTGTCCCGCTTAAGCAGGTTCCACTGTACTTTTTATCATTTTTTTGTTTACTTTTTTTTCAAAACTTCACTTTGAACAATACTGTTGAATTCTACCCATGCGTGACAGAAAGTTCATTGAAAGCTACTGGTGAGGTCAGTAGACCAACAGAAAATTTGTTTGCAATTTTATTCCATCAGAGAGCAGTAGCACTTCTTGCTGTGGTTTTCTCATCTTTCACAAATACAGCCTACACTTTGAATGTAGTTTGCAGCTGTTAATCAATATGACCCGGAAAAATTTGCTCTCTAACAGTTTTTTCCAATCTTTCTGAGGCCTGTTTCTCATTGGTTGACTATCTGACCTCACCAAGAGGGCGTCAAACTTGATCTAATTATAAACTTACATAATAATTAAATGATAGGCTGGGTTATTTTTGGTACAGTGAGCACTATGACGGCCCACACTGCCTATCATGGCAATACATTCGACTTGATAAGGAAATAACCCTTCAGCAGTCATGACGTAGGCAAACAAAAATGGCTGTTATTGTCATGTGCTTCTTATTTCGATTAAGAGACAAAAGAATCTTTCATGAATCTTTCATGCTGCATTGAAGTTTTGGCACAATTCTGGGCAAATTGGGGCATTTTTCACTGCAAATCCTTACCTCCACGGCATCTGAAGCCTCCAGGAAAAATGTAATAATATAATAATGCGGTTTATAAGTCTCATATCCAGGCTAATGCCTGCTCATGCGACTTCACACAATTATTATCTCTTTCTCAACCTTGCTCCTAACACTAACCCTGTTCCTTAACCCTAACCGAAACACACACTGGGGAAGTTCCAGGATTATATACTGTTTAAATCAACGGAAGGGTTTCCATATGTGGGCCATCCTATAACATGATCCAGACTGATACCAATAAAAACACTAACAAGAGATCACTTTGATGGGATTGTTATAAAATAGAAGGGCTTGGTTGTTTGGTGGAAAAAACACAAAGAAAAGTAGTCGTTTTCGGATCTTGCGATTTCTTTTCTCCTTGCATGTTATACGATGGCCCACATATGGAAATCCTTTCAAGTCAACAATGGATATATGACAACTACAAAGTTAAATAAATCTACATCTAAGTCCAAGTAGATCTGGAACTTGATTAGAATGAATAGGTCTAGTCTAGACTAGTGTCTACAGACGTAAACTAAAACAGGTTAACTCCGAACGTCTGCTCAACGGTCAACAGTGTTGTCAACAGGTCAACGACGACGACGAACGATGTTAAAATTCATTCGCCTGACCTGCATGTTTGCCCATACTCTTTCATTCAGAACTCGACGTAAAGTGAGATTGCGTTTAAACTACAGCATTAAACAATAAGAAATACACAATCGTGAATCGTTCAGGTCCATTTTGATATATATTCAAAGGTTGAATAGACCCTCCTATTGATAAATCTACCATGTTTTCATTTTTCATACTGTATTTGATTCTAGAGTGACTCCCCTTGGATACGTTGGCTTAGTGGTATCGTTTTTCCTGATAAAAAGCAAACTAATAATGATTAATTGTACTATCGATATTCACTTTGATCGTTTAGCTAGTATCGCACAAAAAGTATCCTATCCCCGAGTACTCCAATACCCACAAAGTACTTCAACGCAGTGAAATTTTCTCGATGAATCTAGGTTACCCGGGGTTCCGGGGTTTTCCAATGACTTGCAAATCTATATTTAGCATTATACCACATAAAATTAATCTCGCGTAAATATGCACAAAATAATATTTAAAACTAGGCATTTTATCTGCTTTGTTTTCAATATGTGTATACATAGGAATTACACAGCAAACAAAAATTACATTACTCTATTAATTAATTTTTTGCTTGGAATTATTACGAATACTAAAGATTTTGAACAATTATACTACTGTTTGTTTTGTAGCTTTATTGAAATAATCTTTTTTTATAATAATTTCTGCAATGTATTTATATCACTTCCTGCTGCCGTTCCGAGTTTATGTTGAATCATTCCATGACCAGTGTGATTTGGAAGCCCAAAAGAGAAGGCGCTGTATACATTCAATATAATATTAAAGAAGAAGACAAATTGCCAAGGACAGCTGTAGGCATTCTGAGTCAGACTGCGATAAGTCATGGAATTTCCTCATCTTGGTCAGCACTGCAGTGAACCTTTATGCAAGCAGCTGGGTAAGTGAAAGTCAATCATTCAATCAGTCAAGTCAAAACTAAGCAGATTTGACGATTTAACTTCAACAGTTTAAGATCTAGTCTAGTCAGATTTAGACAAGTCTGATTCTAGACATAGACTGTCAAGACTAAATGTAATGAAAATTATGTCACAGTCTCAGTCTCACTCTTGTGATTAGGAATGGGCTTATAATGACTGAGGCCTGGTAAGGAGTGTACAGTCAGATAGATAGAGCGGGCAGTAGACTATCCCAGAACTCTTCCACACGTCATATCCTCTAGACTCAAATGCCAGTAACTGGCTCGTGCCGGTATTCCGCATCATCCGTTTGCAACTAGTAACCTAGTTTCCCCTGAAATTTATAGTGATTTCCCTTGGATTATGACAGCAGGCTGTGTTTCATTTAATTCTCCAACAAAATAATTTAGAACAGTGGAATTGGAAAAAGAAATGATTTAGACTTGAGGTTTGTATGATCAATTTACCACGACCACGTTGTGCATTCTGGCCCACTGAAAGTGGCAGTGCAACAACCGTGACATTTTATTATTTTATGAAATGAAAAATGCAATAATTTATAAACTAATAAACATATTGTGTAAATTGAGAAATAGAAAGAGAGCTTAATCTAATTTTCAGTAAAGTTATATGACATCTGTCTCTTTATGTTTCTCAAGGAAATGAAAAATTATGGTCTGACATCGCTGAGGGAGCGGGCCGCATGTCTGTGTTGCCACTCTGGCCATGTGCTTTTCCCCAATAGCGAGATGTTATTTGGTCCCATTTCCCTACTCACGGTATGAGAGCAAAAAAAAAACGAAACCTATCAGTTTACAATTAAACAGAATAAAGCCATGCATTTTATGCATTAAGCCGACATTCCATAGTTTATTTTCCATTAATTTACAAGTGATTTTCCCCTGAGAAAAATGGCTTCTTGTGAAGCCATTTTACCCTGCCTTACGGGAAAAATATGTACCGGTGGCAACATTGTCGCTGCATATTGGTCCGGAAGTAGGGCGGCTGTAATCGGCACGACGCTGATGGTAGTGAAAAATCGACAGAGACAACTGATAACTATATCAGGGCGGTAATTGACCTCTTCCACTCAAAACAAAGCTTAAATGATGTGAAAATTGTCTTTGCGTAAAATCTCAAAGTCTGGTAAGGATTTGAAACAGGGATGTAAATCTTCCGGTTTTGGCCGGATTTTCCGGCCAATGGGTCTTTCCCGGCTCGGCCGGCCGGCTGGTCGGCCGGTCGCGCCGAGAAAGTAGTCGAGCGCCGGAAATAATAATTATTTTTCTCGCTTGATTGCGAACGTTTTTAACTACGAAGTTACCGTTTAGAACTGGCCGGAAATTGCTTGCTTGTTGCCAGGCTGGACGATTGGACTAATGTTGGCCTGGGTTTGGCATATATACATGTAGATCTAGTCTAGTATGCCGGAATGATCATTGTAACATACAAACTTTATTTGCCCTGGCAAGATTTCAAATTGATTTGGTTGCTTTGTGGTCGTCACCCTGGTACACTTGCAAACTTATGAAGGCTCCAGACTGTCACTGTCTGTCTCGTTAAAGTAGCGTGGCTTTGTACAAGGCCCTAGGCTTGTCAGTAGATCAAGTGACGTCTTTTCAAGAGATCTGGATTTAGTTGTGGCAGTTTTCATCCTAACTTTCTTGAACCATGAACAGAATGCTCGTCAGCACTTATGAAGCTATCCAGAAGCAGAAGTACATTTTGCTCAATGCTGGCAAGACCTCAGTGCAGTTTTATCACAGTTCACAGAAGCACTGTGAAGTCTCCAGTTGATCCCTCCCTCATTTACTACATGCAGACTGCTGCCACCAGAATGAAAAGTGAGAAGAAACATAAAAAGCCAGCTGTGCCCAAACTTAAAGAATCTGTGCATGAACTGTCCCTGATTCCTTCCCACTACAAAAGTGTGCCTTCCAAGAACCAAGAACATGTGGTACAATCACGGAATAGGACCGATCTTGTAGCTAAACCAATGACTAAATGAACTGTATTAATGCAAGAGCGGTCCTGTCCCAGGAGATAGCCGAACATGTATCACAGGACCCCCCTGCAAAAAGGAAGGCCAACTTTGAAACAGCCCCTAAAGAGAAGTGGCCTTGTGTCCAAGACATTAGGGTTTTTTTCACCAAAAAGTAACTTATTATTATCCAGGTCATAGCGGAAAGAAAGCATGGTGAATAAATAAGAAAGTATGGTGAATTCAAAGCAGTATTTCTTTCTCTCTTTATCATGTTCTTTTATGTCCTCTTTCTTGCAGTTCAGTAATGTATTTAACAATTTAAGTGTTGTACAAGATTTGTTACTATGAAACCTTATGCGGAACGCTGCATCCGCATTTTGAACCTCGGGGGGGGGGGATTTTCCTGATTTTTTGCTCTTGGCCATTTACATCCCTGTTTGTAAGCAAATCTAATCGGGAAATGGCAATAAATAAAAAGACAGCAGTTACAGACGCTTCGAGGATAATGCCTGGTTTAGCCAGTTTAGTTATAGGAGCAGGGTTAGAAAAAAGGCACACATATGAGAGAATTCTTCAGTGACATTGTTTGAGGACTGTCCAAAGGGTGCTTTTGCTTGCCAAACCAACTCTGTTCATACCCATGACCCAATTCCAAGCACTAGCTGGAAATGTGGAAGAGTGCTGGGATATGGCCGCAAGAATGAGAGGAAGTCAAATTTATCGCAGGTACTGCCTGATCCGCTGATCTGCTTGTTTTAGTTATATTTATAATCATATAATGCAAGGAGGTCCCCTCTTATTTTATGAATAAGGTCACAACACAAATGATAACATTATGTTCTTAATCTAAAAACATGCTCCAACTGATAGCAGACACCCACTGCGTTTACCATCCAGTTGGGGATGGGGAGTATCAGGGAATTTACCCCACCACTGAGTTTTTTATTTTAAAAAAAGGAGAAATGAAAGACTTCCATTTATGTGTCCCACACCTCTGATGCTCATTTATAAGAAGAGAAAAGGTATCTGTGAGGCTTAAAGATGAAGATATACTGTATGTATAGAGTGTATGTGGAAATCTTCCCCTCAAAAAAATAACCGTCTGGACAGTTGGAGGGATTAACACCCCACCTCACCAGTTGGGCAGTTGGGAAGGGTGGAGTGTTATATGGAAAAACAATATATATACAGGACTTTTTTTTATAATACAGAGGGGGGTGTCTGCTGAAGTATGTTTTACCAAAAAAACTTATAACATCCATATCAAAATAAGATCAAGTTATAAAAGCTAACTTTGTTGCGGAGTTGTGGTACAAGGGTGTTGATGTCCACACTCTTTAACACATGACAAGTGAATGGCTACTGGTACAGCTGGCAAAGTATGTAATGAAAGTTGAGGGTAGTTTTTTGAAGATTTTTAAGTATTTCTTTGGACTGGAGGGAGAGGACACCCATGGTGGTGACAGCAAGACTCTCTAGACTAAGTGATTGCTGTAGTGTTCGATAGGGCTACCACTTTATGGCACAATAAATGTAATCTAAAGAAAGAGAAAGAGAGAGCAAGTAGCATCACCTCATTATTGGAACCAAATGTGCTATGGGCATGGCACCACCTGTTCTCTTCCTGGACTACAATGAATTGAAAGAAGTTAACAGAATAGGACACACTGTATGCTTAACAACTGGGAATCAAAATCTGTAACATGTCAGTCTTTGACTTCAGCATTGTATAGTTCCTGCACAATAATGACTAGAAAGGCAATGTAAAGAAAAGATAATGCAGAAGAAGGAATTAAGGAAAATGGCCAAATTAGGATTCTTCCATGAACTTGATTTGTTGGGTGAGAGATTTCATAAAAAAAATTGTTCAGCAGCTGTGTCATTTCTAATCTTCTTCTGATCTCTTTGTCCTCTTTGACAGATTTCCTACCCATGAAATGTGACGCCTGCTCAAAGATATTTTGGTAAGCATGTATTGTAAATGTAATGTGTAAGATGAGGGGGAGATTGATCTGGCCAATCATGATTTTGAAATTTATAATTTTGGTGGGTTAGCACAGACTGTAACAGTTACCCATAGTCATCATAGACTGCTTACATATATGTTTGTAACTTAAGATGATTTATCATGTAATTTGTCATGAATGAGGTTAGCCACAGATGGGTTAATATGTTGACACTGCTTGAAACAAGATTTCTTAGATTAGAAGTAATACCTGATGGACATCAGTTGCTTGAAAGTGTGATGCTTGATTAGCAGCCCTTAGAGTGAAAAAGTTACACCCCAAAGGTCATTTCAGTGAAAGAGTCATAGTACGATAGTAGCTATGGTACATTTTGTAAGTTAAATGTAACTAGTAAGTTTTTTGATGGAAAGATTATGCCATGCCATCTAGAGAGCCTAAGAAAGCAAAAGGACATAGATGCATGTTGGTAGTTGTTTAAAATATATTCAGCAAGATGGAATTGTTCTCCGCTTTTTTTTCTTTCAGTCGTGATCATATTGTGTATGCAACCCACAACTGCTCAGAGTCATATAAAAAGGTAAGATCTTCCTGCACAAGTCGTTATGTTTGTAAGAAATTGAAAAATGTCAGTGATCACCGTGATAAAGCTCCTTGGATAATAGCACAGTGGGATTATGCTGTAGTTAAATAAAGTTTTGTTATCTTGTTCAGTTATTGGTGTTGGTGAAAATCTTATGGATACTTTTACATCAAAATATGGACTTATAGTTCAGGTGCTACTTGTGTTCCCTTTGTTGTTTAGCTTTATCAAGATTTGTTCCTGTATTTCAATATTTTATACATCTAATTCCAGGACAACCAAATTCCAGTGTGCCCGTTGTGCAATCTTCCCTGTCCCTTGAAGAAGGGAGAGTTGCCTGATGTGGTGGTGGGGAGGCATATAGAGTCTGACTGTCAGTCAGACCCGGCTAAAGAGAGACGGAAGGTGGGTTGAAAGACAGAAAGTGATATGAAAATAACCCCAAGTCAATCCATTTGCTACAATCATGTTTTTAAATGCTTATGTTACCACATTACCATGAGTTCATAAGCCTGTAGGTACGTTTGTTTGTTTGAGTTGGGGTGTTATGGGGCTTTGGCATGATTCCAGCAGTATTGTGCCTCAGAATAGTTCATTACTTAAAAAATGTTACATCAGATTAGGTCAGACATGATATGTGAATGCTACTTCAAGGATATGCATGTGTACATTCAGCTGCTGTTTGGACCAAAGGGTTAGGACGAATAAGATAAGATAAGATGATATTTTATTTTCCAAAGGCAAATTTGATTCGCCTTGCATGACAATTTCACAGTATTTCTTAACAATATTACATTTCACATATGTGCATTAAGGGGAAAAGTATACCGAATTACAAAGGTGCACCACACCCACTACACGCACACACTCATTCATATATAAAGCCACAGTATTCTTTGACAGGGAAAGATGGAGGTCTGAATCAACAATGCCATCATACTTAGTGTTATTTAAAGCAACAAAAATGATGATGAAGATGATGATGATGACGATGGCAGAAGTCTGATGGAAGATCGTACAAATGATTGTTTATACCCTCTCTCTATTAGCTTTAATATATGTTCGTCATATGTGGCAAAGATCTCCTCAGAGAAACATGTACAAATGAACCTTGCTCTGGACTTCCACTTTTATGTTATGCTGTGAGATGATTGGTCGGGTTCATGTACAGTTTTAATTGGCCACCTGTCATGAATTTACAAGAGTTTCTCTTATTTCTGTTTAAAATAATAATGTACAGCATAATGATCTTTATGCCCATTTCTGTTACAGGTGTACACAAACAAGTGCTCAAAGAAAGGCTGCAAACAGAAGGAGGTAAGTGATTGTACAAAGTGATTGTACGATAATTCATGTTAAATGAGAAGTTACAGAAGTTGAGAAAGAGTGTTGCTTTAAATCACTCATGAAATGGGACAAAAAAAAAAAGACAACATGTTTAGATATTTATCTTTTGTCTCTGTTTATAAATTTTTGTTAAGCTGTGACAGAATGTCAGAGATGCAAGGTGAAGTAAAAATGGAATCTGTTCTTTGTGCTCAGCTTTACTAGACTTATGTAAAATCATTGTGGTAGGAGGAGGGCTCATGTATCATTCTTAACTTTCACTGTGTTTTGCAGCTTGTGCCTGTCAGATGTGAGACATGTCGACAGAACTATTGTTTACGTCATCGCCATGAACAGGATCACGACTGCAAGGGATTTCAAGGCTCAGGGAGAGGAATTAGCAATGCAGGGTGAGAAAACTTTGCTGATTTGTTGACAGCATTAGCTTTATAGTTTTTTAGCTGCAATAACAGGTGGTACAGCAGAGGAAAAAATGTTAAGAACCTCCACAGTATATCAGTGAAAGTGATTTAAAGAAAAATTTTGGAAACATTCATGTGGGCCTTCTTCAGAGCTCTGCTACATAATATTGAAAACTGACAAATAGAACCTGAGTATGAAGCAGGGATGCCAATTTTCCAGTTAATCCAGATTTCCGGTGTTTTTTTTTTAGTGGCGGGAAAGAAAATCCAGATATTTCTGCGTTTTCAGCGGCGGAGAAAAAAAAATCTGGTGTTATCTGGATAGCATTCATGAAAGTGAAATGCACGAAGGACGAATTGCATGGAAGCCGGAATTTAAAGTTTTTCCAAACTTTCTGAATGCGCGCACACACGCCACTAACGAGGTCAGAGGAATACCGGTGCTATATTTAGCACTCAGGCTCGCGGAAAGTGTAAACAGTGCGTTCGGTCATCATTCAAGAAAAGTCAGTGATATAAAATGAACAATCCTACTCTGAATCCATTGTTTTCTATAAATTATATTTATTATTGTAAATCTGATGACAATATGTAAGCTGAAAGACGATGGATACGTATAGTGCACACTGTGCAGTAATAAGCTATGGCACGGCAGGAAAGAAGGCACCCAGGCTCCACGCTTCAAACAGTAGGATTCCGGCGAATTTCAAGGACATTAAAGAGAAAGAGAATGCAACCAAGCCTTCAGCAGCTTATTTTGTGAACTTGGCATGAACCATTGAATCCAGCTCAGTCTGAACTCTGCAAGTCAAAGCACTACTCTTTTATGCATATATATTATCAGGACCAAAGATGAGATGACAAATGTGCATTATGGGTAAAGAGATGGTAAAATAATGTACACCATATTTAAATTTCACAGTGATATATTCTGAAGTGATATATTCTGATATTTCATTATGAAATGAAAGATTATATTTTTATCTTAAGTGACAGTTTACAGTTCCCACCCCTGACTGTGGCTGTTCCTTGCTGTGTGTAGGTATATTTATTTATAATACTTTATCTGTGCAGAAGAAATTTAGGTTATGTGAGACAATTCTAAAATTGACTTTCCTTTAAACTTTATTTGGTTTTAATGTTTACTTTAGTGCCTTATAATTGTGAAAAATGATTTAGAATTAAAAGCACAACAGTTGGGTTGGCTTCTGTCGAAAATGTTGATACGCCGTGTGCTCCCCCAATTTTCAGGATCTTTTTTTGGCCTGGCATTGGCATCCCTGATTAAGCACGTGTGGTAGGCATACCTTGTTACCAAGGATGAATTTAGAAGCACAGATTCATTATTATTCTTTCATTTCATAATTCAAGTGACCTCAATGAAAAGTATACTTTTTCCATGCACTGAGCATGGAGGTTCTGTTATATACAATATTGCAACTTATCAACAATAACAGAGGCATTATGGCCTTATGTTTCTGTTTGTTGAACATGTATGGACATGGGGAACTGTAGTTAGTAGATTTGTTGCTTTAATTATGTGCCCCTCATTATACTAGAAGAATTCACATGTTTGTTCGTTTATTTGTTTGGATAGGGCAGCAGCATTATTTAGAGCTCAACAGTCTTCAGGACCTAAGAAGTCATCAACAGCAGCGGCAGCAGCAGCATCCTCATCCTCATCCCATTCTCAGGGAGGAAGCAACAACAGAAATTCCAAGTGAGTGTCTGTTTACGTGTCCTTCATATGAAGTTAAGTGCCAAAGATGATTTTTTAAATAAATGCCTTATTGCATATCTGCAGTTAGTCTAAAAATTTCTGTAGCAGTACTTCCTATTGATCAAAACTTTAATCTTTCATTTCACAATGTCCACTAAAGCCTGTTTGAGACACTATTCACTTGTTGCTGTAGGCCAGCAGAAGTATAACCTTAAAACTGGAAAGATAGCTGGCATGGTCAAGGAAGGTTACTACCAATTTACACTAGAACTAGAAACTTTATTTATAATGCTGATTTCGGCTTCTACTTCTCTCCATAGTTTGATTGTTTCCCCAAGGCTGCTGAATGAATTAAGACAAAAGTTTTGATTTGAATATCAGAGGCTAGAGACCTTCTTATAGATTTACAGTGTTTGCAGTTCTCTAGTGTGTAAAATGTAATTGATCACAGAAATATGTTTGTATTTTCCAGCCACCCAAGACATCCAGTAAATGCATCATCCATACAAGGTTCCATGGTAAGGTTGTGAGTTTATTAGAAAGGTTTGGATAATTATTTGTAGAGTGCATGATAAGCCATATGTCAAATGTGTATGACACGTAGAGTATGATACACACTTAGGTAGATGAACACATTTAATGAGGACACATTGTTATTGTAAGAATCTCACATGCATGCATTCAAAATTAAATTTTATTTTGTTACTTGATTATTCGGATAGACCTTTGACACTAAGTATTCCTTAGTTATTTTAAATATAATCTTTCCATGCACTAAGGACATACTTCTTATCAAGGCTGTATTGTAAGTGTGCTGCACTAAATTTGTTACAAAGAAATGTATTTTGGTTGTCTTCCTTACCTCATGGTATGAAAAATAATCTGGTATTTTAAGATGGTTTTGGTGAAAGAAAATGTGATAAAAAGCAAATAGCCTTTTTTTTTTTTTAGTTCTCCACATTGTCTTGGAACACTGACAGCTAATGATGACACCCTCAGGCTGCCCACCTGGCTTTCATTATCACCTGTCTCTGTTCGAGGTCATGACATTTTGAATTTGGATGCCAGTTTAAAAAGTAGAACTAGATGTAGTAATCTAGATGTGGGAAAATCCATTTTATATAAATTGAGAGAGGGGAAGCACAGTGCAGCTGATCTATACAAGGCCACCTACAGTAAATATGTTTGAATGAAATCAGTGGAGAATTAAACTCACATGGCATGTTACCAATAAGCGCAAGTTTTTTTTATATGATGTGATTTGATTTTGCAGAGTGAAGATGAGGCCCTTGCTAGAGCACTACAGATGTCAGTCAATGGGAATGTAGGATCTACAGGAAATCAGAATGAAAGGTAGGTATTGCAACTTTGTTTATCTTGAGCGTCTGTAGCAAGAAGCACACATTGAATAGTTAATCCACCATAAACATGTAATCACATGAATGTGTGCCTAGGGACTTTTTGTGATAAATGGAGATGTGTTTAGTGGTTGGCCAGCCTGAGTCATGCTAGAAATGAATTAAAAGTTCACCCAACAGTTGAAGAGCTTAAATCTTTTTCAGCTTTTTCAGATGGAGCAAACATCTTGTTTACAAAACAAGATGCTGATTACATGGAACAAATATATGGCAGATATGAAATAACTGTTCATTTTCATTGATAAGTAGTCTTGGATTTAAACTTTTTAGAATTTACAAATTTCTATTTTGAAAAGCACACTGGAGGATGTTTACATGGTTTATCTCTTTATGTTTTTATTACAAACAGTGCTAAGTCTTGAGTGTCCAGGCAGATAACTTACCATTTGTGGTAGCTGATAGATCATGCTAAACCACAGTCTGTATTTTTGTTGTGTTCTTCATTTCTGTGTTTTTGTTTCTATCTCTGCAAATATTAGAATGACAGATCAAGAAAGGGAGGATTTCCTTCTGGCTCAAGCTCTGGCTGCAAGTGAACAGGAAGCGGCAGTGTCAAGGCAGCGCTCTCAGCAAAGTGTGAGGGCCTAGATGCATGTTGTGTGTGCAGTGAAATGTTGATGTGCTGGGAGGACAGTAAGTGAGGGGCCAGACGACTGTGGAGGAGCTGGGGAGGAAGAGAGTGGGTTGTCAGACATTACATATAGCTAGATTCTCTTGACAATGATGATTTGAATTTGTGGAGAAGGTTTATTTCAGTTTGCAACTGATGATGTGCAAAATCAAGGTGTGCAATTTAGCCCATGTATAGCCAGGTCAAACCAGCTCTTAACTTCACACTTCTGTGCTGGATGTGATGGTCAAATAAATTTGCATTCTGTGCCAACAGTGTGAGGTGATGGTCGAATTTAGCAGCCTGGTATCAGCTGATTGGTCAGCAGACAATATGTGGAACAGTCAGTTATTATCCATAAAGGTGGATTGTATGGCCAGTGAGTGGCTGGAGTAGAGGCATTCTATGTTAGGAGAGTTAGGGTGTGGTTTGAAAATTTGATGTTGCTTGAAATATCAGCTGTGCATCCAAACTGCTATTACAGTGGTTGGGCATGAGGCATTGGAGCTATGACACTGGAGTTCCATAGAATTCACTCTGACCCAAACATTTAAGCATTCAGTGATTTTACCATCTTTATGTGTTGCAAACATGTCTCTGTCCCAAACATAACCACTAGCAGTGATTGATATGTCAACTGTAGAGTTTTACTGAATAGTTCTGGTATGCTTTTGTATGATGTGCCAGAGAAAATCCATCAAGCTCTTTGGGTCGTGTTGTCAGAAGGATGTGTTATCCAGAGTATGTTGTAACCGGGTGGAAAGGCATATAGTAGCATGGTATTCATTTTCTTAAGGGGGAGGAAGGTGAGCTTAGTCTGATAATTTTTCAGATGTTACATATTATTTTAAGGAAGTGTGTCACTAGGGATTTTACCAAATTACTGTGAATGATCAATTTTGAGAAGATGGGCCGAAAAAAACCTCCTCTAGAAAATTTCTGTCCCTGCCGGGGATCGAACCAGGGTCTCTCAGCTTGCAAGTCAGAGCGTGTTACCACTACACTACAGGGACGCTAACTTCACAGCAATTTAATTCTTAAATACCTACTGCCTGAATCGGTCCCTAACTTCCACGTGCGAACCTAGTGTTCACCCGTGACCCAAACACACTTCCCGACTGCTCACACTCTGCCCTGCTTATCCATGTCATGTCCTCATGACAACTTACAGCTCTCGATGAGTATGAGGTCATTCTTATATGATATCTCTACTCCATCGGCATACTGTCCACAATGAACCTGAGGCCATTCTTATATGGTTATCTCAGTTCTTAGAATACTACCTCCCACTTTGTCTTATGTCTCTGCCTATGGGTTACAGAACCCTCTACTCTCGTTACTGCATCCCCCAAGGCCCTAATGAGACATCCTGCCGACGTCGCCAAGTGTAACCGGGTGGAAAGGCAATACAATATAGTATTCTTTCTCTTATATTTAAGGGGGAGGAAGGTGAGCTTAGTCTGATGATTTTTCAGATGTTACATATTATTTTTAGGAAGTGTGTCACCAGGGATTTTACCAAATTACTGTGAATGATCAATTTTGAGAAGAAGGGCCGAAAAAACCTACTCTATAAATTTTTGTCCCTGCCGGGGATCGAACCAGGGTCTCTCAGCTTGCAAGTCAGAGCATGTTACCACTACATTACAGGGACGCTAACTTCACAGCAATTTAATTCTTAAATACCTACTGCCTGAATCGGTCCCTTACTTCCACGTGCGAACCTAGTGTTCACCCGTGACCCAAACACACTTCCCGACTGCTCACAATGTGATGTGTTATCCAGAGTATGTGATAAAATGACATAACCAGTCAGGGCTTTTAAATAGAGGTGCATGAAGGAAGGCATTGTATTTCGCTCACAGGTGTGTTAACAAGATTCCAGTGTATATTTCATGGATAGCTGTTCAAGTCTTATTATGACCAATCAGTGATACAGAGTGAAGTTTTATATCATTTCATCAGGAGAAACTGTTCAGTCATCACTGTTAAATTTGTGTCATTTTGCATTTGCATCTCTGATAACACATCTTTGATATGAGAAATCTTGTTCAAGTTGAAATGATATGTGTGTCTGTGTTCTCAGGGATCATTTTAATATCTTCATTTCAGAGACCACAGCGGCAAGTAGAACGATGCGCTGTTCAGTGAAGAAGAAGGTTGTCTACAAGTGCTCACTTATACCAGAGAAAACAAGGAGAACATAAAGTATTATTGTTACTACATATTCATGCCTAATTGTGTTGGCTTCAGTGAGGTGACCTAGGCTGTGATTGCTTCAGGGAGGTTCATCTTAGAGAATGATGAAAATAGAAAGCTTCCCATTTTTATAACGAAATTTGGACATCACTAGATAAGAAGAAGACACAGGGCAGTTCAACAGTAGAAATTCTCAAATGTTTTGTGCAGGTTGTCATATTATGAAGGTGTACGTGGTTTTGGGGTGTGGGAAGGGGGCAGTGGCAAGGGAGTTGGAATTGTTTTTGTTAAGTTCAGAATAATATGGTGGAATGTGATGATTAATGAATTGTGCTTGTAAAATATACATACCTGCCACACTTATCTAAAATCGTGTTAACATCATTTGCTTTTACTTAATATGTTATCGAGGTGGGTAGTGCTTATGCGATATATTTGCCCAGATTGTAGGATGTTTTGTTAGAAGGCAGAGGGCACTCACTGTATTACATTGATTTTTATCATGAATCCTGTAAAGGACAGCCTTATTCCAGAAGTCATGTATATAATCTTTGACTTGATATTTATTTGTGATATTTGCATTACAGGTTTGTGAGTTGGACTCAATACTTGTGCCGTTTTTTTGGTGCTTCACATCTGTCCATTATGTGATTGAAAAGGGACTTGTTATTGTGTGATTTGTTCTTGTGTCTTGCAATGATTAGCAGAAAAAAAATTCTGTGTGAACCAAAGTATGTGCTAGAGGCTGTGAACTAAATGTACTGGGAAGAACTGGTGACTCTTGGGACGAGCTTTTGTGAAAAGATGTGGATTTTACCGTAAACATGTTGAGTCATTACATAAGTTAAAACCTATTTTAGCACATTTCCCCCATATGGTACTAACACATAGAAGTAAAACCTGAACATCCACATTCTCAAGAAATAATGTAAGGATTATCACTGTGTTGCTATGTGGCATTGACACTACCTGGCACTGTGTGTTGAGGAAAAGAATGGTAAATTGTCGAATATTGAGTGACAACGTTTAATGTTATCCATGGTCATCTTCCACTGTGCAGAGAAGCACACTAGCCTCTCATGAGTTTCTTGAGCTAGTATGGTGCAAAACATTGATGTCATATTGCTAAAATTTGGTCAGTTGCAAATTTTGGTATCAGTTTCGTCAAACTTTTAAACAGTTTTGATGATCACATATAAATTTTGTAACATTTTTAAAACCTTACATAACAGTTTTGTCAGCAGTTATGCATCTTCCTTCTCTTATAATCCCATGCTTGCTCTGAATTTCATTAATACGGAATATGACACACAGACACATCAACTTGGATGGTATTCCAGAATATCATGACCCCATATCATATGATTGATCCTGTCCTCAGACACTATATTCTATTTGAGTAAGTAATTTGTTCTGTCTTCCTCACAGTGATGATCCAACATCTTGCCAGGCATTGTAGACTATATGATTGTATTTAAATTATTCTGTCTTCCTTTAGGCACTCATTGCTCATTCAAAATCCTTACATTTGACACGTATTTTGTACAATAATATGAGGTTGAGTGGAATAGAAAAGTCAAGAATTGGGGTATTTTCTTCAACACTACATTTTATTACGTCAGATTTGTATATCACATCCTTTCAATTTGTCTATTGGACACTGCTATGACTCATAGAGATTTGCTTTCATATTTCAGATATTAAATGTTTTTATGTCAATTTTCTTTAGTGTAAGGTTTGCGGAGACAGTAGACTAGAGATGAGTTAAGTTTCATTATGAATTGTTTGACTAGTGAAACTTGGACAGATAGCACTCCCCAGTGTGACCAGTGTGGGTGAATTTAAGTTCATGACTGTCCCATCTTGTCCATTCTTTTTATACTCCAGGTGGGCCAGTAAATGCTAGCCCATCAAAGGTGTAAAACATGGCCCAGGAAGTTGGTGGCATTTTAACACTTGTGGAGTAAACATCAAGTCTGTTCTCACTGTCCTTTTAAATATGAGCATTAAATTTCATAATTTTTTTCCCGGGAGACACTAACATTGAAGATGGGAGACACTAACATTGAACATGCAGCTGCCTTACAGTCAGGAGAGGAGCAATGTCCAATGCATAACAATAGGACCGGCACTGCCAACACTGAATCACTTTGTAGGTGTCAGGGACTGCAGGTACCGGTACTACTAGTGGTAAATGTGTCACTCACAAAATAAATAAAGTACGGAATTGGCCTACCGCCTGAAATGGTGGGGGATCCTTGCTCTGAATTGTTTTTGTATTTTTGTCCAAGCAAATTTCACAGAATCTGTTGGATTGATCAGATACCATGTTTTGATTAGCAACAGTTGTGTGTGAAGGTTTTTTTGTAATAAGTATGTTCAAGTGAATTGTTTTGGTCCAACTAGCCACATTTATGTCTTGGTGTACTTGAAATCTTGGTGAGGCAAGTGAAGCAAATAATGAACAACATAATCTATTATTATGCAATCTTCTGTTATTTATTGTCATTGCATTTACTTGTGAATGTTCCTGAAGCAGAGCACTGCAAAATCATTGGGTATTTGTGCCTGGGAAACAAGATTTTTGTGAAATATTCATAGCTCATGCTTTAGTTCTATTTTATTAAAATATCTTATCATGTGTTGCTTGTTTTTTGCTGTGAGCCAAATTATCAGTGAAATATAAATAGTCCGGGACACATACGTCTGGACCCACAAATTGGAGGATTCTACGATTTTTTTTCTTAGGACTGAAGAACAATATTGTGTGACCTACAACACAAAAGTTTACCAAAATCGGAAGTGTGGAAAGAGGTCAAAATTGACCATTTAGATGACCAATTTATTTTCAAATAAAATGGCCTGCAAATGTTTCCATACTTACGGAAGCAGCGTGCTATCAAGGGGACACAACCCAAAATAGATCCCCGCGGCGCGGATTTCATTAAGAAAAAATATGGAAGTCGACGCTGGACTTCGGTCTACTGATGAGGAGGTAAACTTCAGTGAAAGATCGTTCCAGATCGACTGTAATGACTAATATNTCTGATCTTTCAATGCTGAGACTTTTTATTTTCATCCATTGAACCTTGTCTCCGTTGTCATCTTTGTCGAAATTCTTGACGGCAGCTGAAAGTTTCTTGAAATCGTAAAAGTCACCTTCAGTCATGTCTTTCCCCGTGTATGGGTGTTTATCACGACGGGCCCCACTAATCAAAGTGGACCACTGCTCGGGTGTGTAGATGGGGATCTTTTTGGCAGCTCGAGCAATGACCGAGGGTACTGAATCGTTTTCGTTCTGGGTATGACCCCTTTCGAGGAAACAGTGCTCTATTTTTTCTAATGACTGAAACTTCTTGAGCGCACACCAAAGCATGGTTGCATGTACCTGTTTCTATTTGACCATTGTCCATTCTTTAATTGTAGGCGGGTAGTTGCAGCTGTCATAATCTTTGTTTACGCATTAATTTGTAATTTTTCTTAGACGAATGGTGTTGTGGGAATCACATCATGTACGTTGATTGCTTAAACTGTTGTTCTTTGTCTTTTCCGTGTAATACAGGGGAAATGACATTTAAATTGTGTATCCTTCCCTATTTCACTGTTTGGCACTTGAGGAGAAAAGGCTAATTCAGTCATATCTGGATGCAATATTTTAACAGAAACATGCTTCTGTTGCTTTAAATTTCATAAGTCTTCTTTTGAGCTAAATGTGTTAATTGATGGTCACTGACCCCTGGCGACCACTTTCCACTAGACAGTCCAGTTCGACTATATTGATCAGGGCGACTTCTTGTGCCATTGTTTGGAAGATACTTCATTATCATATTACATGAAAACCTGCTTGTTACTGTGCAGTTTGCGGGCCTGATAAGTTTACATTTCTTGGCTCCAAACGAAGAAAAGAAAATAGAGATCCATCTTATGTTGACCAATGTCCACTTAACAGTTGCAGACCAGACGCCCTTGTGTCAAACACTGCTATGTAGCCCTACACCTCATGCATCGATATTGTTAAGAAAAAAATTGGCAATTTGGAACGTTATGCGTTCTGATATGGAACTTTTTGATTGCATTTTAAACATTCAGTCGTAAAACTGAGAAAAACCGCCCTAAATTTCGTTTTTTGCTCTATTTCTCTTTTAAATTCTCGGCTACAAAATCAGATTTATCGTATTAAAATTGAATAATTTGAAACAAACTCATTTCATATTATTTCTAATTTTATTTCCTTTGTTTTGAGCAATTAAGTGGAAATAGGTGGGTTCTGACCCTAACTGACCACTGTCCACTAAAAAAGCTAGTTCCACCCTTCCGAGCGTGGTAAACTTTTGTGTCCTTATACGAGAGATATTGCTCTGTCAGAAAATGCAAAAAAACTATAGAATCCTTCAATTTGTGGGTGGCGCCCCAATTCATTTCATCTGTCCCGGACTATAAAAGTCCTAAATCCCGCAGACAGTTTAGATGTGAATTTATTGATTCATACTGGCAATAGATGATTGCTCTTATTTATTTATTTTTTGTTTTGTATATTTAAAGATTTTTGTTTTCTGAAAATTCCTGATGGGCTTTTTGAAAATCTCCAAAGCAGGGCTACAGTTGAGCTGGTTGTGATTCCCTGCCTGGTTCAAATTAAAAATCATTCCAAACTTTGAACCAGTCGGGATTTGGAACCAGCATTTAATCCATGTTGATGTAAAACATTATATTCTACTGGAACAAAGTTTTGAGGAAAGCAGTATTGTGTGGTGCCCCCTTATTGGTTTGAACCGACCTAATTCCTCATGAAACATCTTTACGCTTAGATTGTAAACTCACACATGAATTTGGCTGCTGTCACTAGACCTGGCTTAGATTCTTAACAAATCGAGTTTCCATTTGTACTATTTTGTAGAATACAAAGTTATCAACATGGATGATTTACTGAATAAAAGGCAATGTACCCTTTTATTTTTACTACTATTTGCTGTCATTCTCTCTGATTAATGGAATTAATCTCTAACGGACTTTGTGAGTGCAGGGGTGGTGTGAGTGCACATGGTGTGCAGTGGCTTGCTGTCATATTACTCCCAAATATCAGTCTCAACACAAACAGTTAAACACTTTCAACTCACTGGAGACTGTTGACGTGTATACACATCACTCTCCTCACACTGGGCTCACTATTCATTATGGATAGGATGTCTTGCACATTGACAAAGAAAGTCCTACTTTCATATACTTTATGTCACAGGCTGATCTTGAAACCTACGGTATATAGTTTGAGTATGGATAACTGATTAGTCTTCAGGGAGTTAACACAACCATTCTCCACACTGACTGTATGTTATACTTCTATTGTTCATGCATTGCATTGCTGAAATAATTAGTTACCGGTACCTTAACTTGGTTCTTGGCTTAGTGCAGGTATATTAAGATTCTTACTGCATTTAATTTGTTTTGGGAGCTTGCTGCAGTCTTGCAAAACGGGGCAATATTTTGATACTTGGATTAGTTTTTTGCTTGATGCGAATGAATTTAAAGTATTTTGAACTATAAACCGGTTCTCAGTTCTTGAGAGATCCGTCTTGTACTCTATGATTATCCATGAACATTTGAGCAAATATAATTTGTACTGGATCTACCGGTTTAAAAAGGAGAATATCCATAATGAATGAACATTTTTACTCTTTTATGTCTGTATCTTTTCCATAATTGACTCGCCAATATGAAATAAACCTTAACTTACAACAACCAATGTGCATTTTCTTTTTGTGTAGGTCATAATTGTATTTTACAGTCATGTATCTTCCTTCACTATGCCATGGCTTCTCCATTCCCTCGTGGTGAACCCTTTTTCGAGAGGCTGTGAAGGAGAGAGTATTACGGAGGAGTGTTCATTCTGAAACTCACTAATTGGGAGAACAAGATTTCGTTCCACGGAAGAGGAGCACTGTATGTATTACCATCTGAGTTAAAGGCCCAAGAATTTCTTTTAGTGCCGATTCTGTAGATAATAGAACTATAAACATTTCTCTCTACATGCTGACCTGAATGATTACACACCCTTCGAGACTCGAAAATATCTCGGGTGAAATTCAAAGAAAAATCAGCGCGCCTCCGTGGACATTACACAACGTACCTCCCAAGTTCACAATCACAGGGACTGACCAGTGTCCTCTGTAGAGCTCCAACCACGGGCACTACATTCTGTAAAGGGCACACCACTGGGGGAAGAACAAGAAAAGAGAGGTGGCGGGGGTGGGGTGGAGAATTTAGTGAGCTTCTCGTCTCTTAAAAACGAGGCGTCATTGGTGCTTTTTGTCATGGAACACAGCACCCTGTACATTGGCAGCAAACTAACCTCTCAGGCACGTAGATCGTGCTCTCCTCCACTGTGAATAACTTTTAGTTAATGTTGACTCACACCGCTTACAGATGGAACGCAAATATTAGCACTGTATTATTAGGGTCAGAATTTTAGGCCTGATGGAATTTTCAGAACTCGTATGCCAGCTCAAAAATTTGAGCATCTAAGAATTCAGATAAAGAGATTTAATCTAAATCTTTAACTATTGACACTGCGCACCGCCAAGGTTATACTTTTTCTTTTTCTCTCATTTTCTTGTATGTAAGTAGTCCGGGAATTTAACATTTTAGTCCTGAACAGAACCTTGGAAAAACTTTCTCCAAGAGATGCAGGAACACTGCTTAGGTCTTTTCCTGCCAATTAACGAAACTTCATACAGTCCGGATTTTCTGTCAACTTCGTTCACGTGGAATTCCAAACATACGGTATGGTACTATACAGATGGTATGCACAACTGCACATAAAGTGGTGGAACGGATGAACGTTTTGATCAAAATGAAGTTCTGACATTAAACCAGAGCACAATCAAAAACTGAAATTGCAATGAAAATGCATCTTTAAATGAATGTATTCATATTATTGTAATACTGGAACTGGATGGGTATAGTTACAGAGAAAACTTGCAACAAATGCAATCAATTTTTGAGCAGTGAAGACTTAACAGAAATGGGACTATGAATAATCACAAAGTAGTCTCTCTCCAGTCTTCTTGCTCAGCATTATATTTGTTCTGAAGAATCAGGTCACGTCGTGTTTCCATAGTTTATATTCACCGGAAATGTCTCATTGACCTCGTATCGTTGATGTCTTTGCTAAACGCTCCCCCATTCTAGGCACGGCGAAGGAGTTGACGCTGGCTGGGTACTGGCCATGCTTGTTGGTCGCTCTTTGTAGGTGGAGTCTGAATCGGCTCCCACTGACACCACCCAGCATGGCCAGCCCGTTGGCAAGAGCAGCTCTGTTGTTGGTTGTGGTGTATCCGTTCTCTCCGCCCAGCGACTTGCGACACGTGGCGCTTCCATTTTCAGAGTGACCATTTCCGTTTCCGTTCTTCGGGGTTGACAAAGAATCTCGCAGACTTTGTGACGTTAAGTATGTCCTCGGTGCACCATTGCCTCTGGAGCCACTACGGCCATTTCTAAGAGGCGGTAGACTGCCAGTGTTTGACTGAAGAGGTCGGATTTTGCAGCTTCTTTTGATAGCTCCGTCCTGTGTCCACATGCAGCGCTTGCAGTCGTCGAATAGATCCATTTTTGACCAGGAGTGAAACCCTCTGTCCATGAAACTGTCCAACTTCCAGTACAGTGACTTTCGGTAGAGGGCGCTCTCTGTAGGACGTGAGATCCGGTCGGTTATCTCATCTTGCTCCCTGGAGGAAATGGAAGGCGGGTCGCGTGGTCTGTCAACAGGAGGAGCTGACTCAGACCGTCTCTGATGGAACCAAGGGGTGCTTCGCATGGTTGTCAACAAGACACGACAGAGGGGGGCAGAATCAGGGACAAAATCAGAGATGTAGCTATATTAAGCCACCTCGCCAAGATTTAAATGGTTGTCAGCCTTGTGTTGCCAACGTAGTCAGTGTAAGAGTGTCCAGACGTGGTCAGCTCCTTTTGTGTGGTAACATCCAGGATGTAGAAGAGTGATGTTCTAGCTCATGAAAGAACTCGATGGCTGCAGGATCTGATGGAATTGGCAGACTGTATCTGTATCAAGATAAAATAACGGAGATTTAAACAGACTTCGCCATTTATCACGGTCAACAAAAAACTCCGAAACACATAAATATATTATACGAAAACACATTTGGCTACTAATAATCTCACACAGTAACCCAGGTTCAGTGAGACAAGGGTACAGTACAGGTGTGAGATTCTATCGCGGAGCAGGTGGCACTTAGTTACAGGCAAATAATTTCCTCCTAGACAAATATACACTGCATCTTGTATCACTGTTATCCATTACCTACCTACCGACCTACCTAACTACATACCTAGTACCTACCTACCTATCTACCTACTTACCTACCTATCTAGCTACATAGTACCTACCTACCTACCTACCTACCTACCTATCTACCTACTTACCTACATACCTACCTACCTACCTACCTACCTACCTACCTAGTACCTACCTATCTATCTACCTACATACGTACGTACGTGCCTACCTACCTACCTAATACCTATCTACCTACCTAATACCTATCTACCTACCTATCTACCTATCCAGCTTCCTTCCTAATCTATCTATCTATCCAACAAACTACATCAACTAACCTCCTGCCCTCCTGCCTGCCTGTCTGCCTGCCTGCCTACCTGCCTGCCAACTTACATACCTGCCTGGTTTTCCAAACTATCTGGCGACTAGCCTTACGTGAAACTGATAAATCTCAAGCTGCCCTTGGAATCGACAAACCACCGACTGATCGCAACCCATTTCGGAGGGACCGGGTGGAAGACAGGACTAAATAAACAGTCATTTGATTCGAGGTTTATCAGGAATGTGGGCCATTAAGAGCCAGCCAGGAGTTAAAGACCCTAATGCAGCCATTTCACGGCTATCAAGGTCCCATGCCAAGCTTGGCAGTGTTGCCACTTAGCTTTTATTCAGGAGCGTAGAAACCTTATCAGCGGGCTCGGTGGTGTGAACATTTTCCCTCCTTCAAAACAAAAAAACAAAAAAAAGGAGGGTGGAATTCTGTATTCGTTTCTAAACAATTCGAGACCAAAAGAAAAAAAATGTTTTCACAGCAAACATAGAGGAGGGAGGAGTTCGGGAGCAACACTTGTCTCCCTTTGTCCTTCGGTCGACATAAAGGCTAAGATTATGCATTCAATAATAACGTACTGACGCATGCTCATTACAAAGTGTTATTGACAGGTTTATGAGGGATATTCCTGCCAGAAATTGAGATAAAAAGAGAATACCGATAAGACGAGACAAACTCCTAGATATTACGTAGACATTATAATGAGACAGAGGACATTCTTGTTTAACATTGTGATTTAAAACAAACAAACAAACAAACAAAAAAAACAACAAACTCCTGCATATATCCTTAAAATAATTTTGCAGTTGGCAACATCCTATATCATCCAGCTGTCATGTGTTTTTTACAAAGAGAGCATCAAATTACGTGCTATGTGGCAATTTACTGTTTTGTGCCCACACCAGCTTTCAGATGACAAGGCAACACGATATCAAGTACTCACACAGCACATCTAACCACGGCTGTTTTTGTTTGGTCCTCGCGACTTCGCGAAAGGGGCGGTCCTTTTATTCTGTGGGCAGATCGTGGCAAAGGAAGTCTCAGTCTATACAAGCTGAGGTGGCTGCGACTAATGCGGAAGAGCAAGAAAATACTGCACTGACTTGCTACTGGTCTTTGCTATACTGATATCAACATCATTGCCTCATTGCCTAATTCATTAGCTATACATCGTTGATTCTTTCCATTTCCTCCGCCGACACAAGTTCCACAAACAAATACTTTGTGAAACCGTAAAATGGTTTCTGCCATGTTGCCAAACTCTCTTTGTCGGTCACATTTTGAACAAACCTCCAATAGATGCACACACTTCCTCACTGGGACTCTCGCACATTAAACAAAAACATGTCCGTCCACAGCCACACCAGACTCTGAGAAATCAATCCTGTGCATTTAGTACTGACATAATTTGATTTGAGAATTCAGACAAGCTGATTACATGTTCTTCGCTATCACCACTTTGAAGATCTTTTCAATGTAGCATTCATTTAGCGTTTTTCCCGCTTTGACTTCTTTTCCCAAGTTGAAAAGGATGATTGCCTTTTTGCTCTGTTCATTTATGTTCCGAACCAAGTCAGACTGAAAATCTCGAAATCAAATGGACAGGTATTAATGCCACGGCCAGTGCAGCTCAGCAAAACCAACTTGATCTTTAGTTTGACTGGTTTTCACTTGAGCATCAGCTTCTTGTCGAATGGCTACATTACATATGTGTTGATCAAAGGTGATCTAAATATTCTGTAAGAGGTATGAGTCTAGAGATATTTATATTCCATTGACCTCAACTGTGACTGTGACTGAATAATGTACAGAGAGAGAGAGAGAGAGAGAGAGAGAGAGAGAGAGAGAGAGAAAGGGGAGAGAGAAAGAGAGAGAGAGAAAGAGAGAGAGAGAAAGGGGGGAGAGAGAGAAAGAGAGAAAGATAGAGAGAGAGAAAGCGAGAGAGAAAGAGAGAGAGAAAGGGAGAGAGAAAGAAGCGAGAGAGAGAGAGAGCGAGAAAGAAAGAGAGAGAGAGAGAGAGAGAGAGAGAGAGAGAGAGAGAGACTGAGCAAACGGAATGAAATTCAGCATGTAAAGGGATTCAATCCCACGACCTCTGTGTCGGGACAGAATATTTGCCTCCTACCCAAGAGTAAAGTTTAACATGACAGAGAATGCGAGTACACACTATACAACAGCAATGGATGTTTCCCAGTCCTAGACTTTAATGAGGTAGCAGAATTGCAGCAATGAGATTTATTACACCACTACTCTCAACAATATCTGCACCACTGGCGACCAGCAATGACTTGTTATGTATTTCATTTGTAATATTATGTATTTACATGTATAATGTGTATTGTTGTATGTGTTCATTATGAATGCAATGTATTGTAAAACGCATACTTAAAATCGTATTTTCACATTTTCTTTCTCAAGACAGAAAAGCAGCAACAGCAACAACAATCAAAGCAGCTACTGACCTCCCAATGACCCCTCTACAGACTGACTACAGTAAGACATCCAGTGTTTCTTCGGGCTTTCAATTTGGGCCACAGTAGCCTAGTCCCCCTGCCTCGCCTGCACAGCTGGACTTGCGGTTGTCCTTTTGGTGTCAACCCGAGCGCTCGATATATTGTCAACTTTATTGGTCACCGTTTAAATCCACACACACAGCGCACTAATCTGTTCACAGCTAATCTCACCACTTCCATGATGTGACTGCTTGTTAAGGAACTTTCACACGAAGGCAAATGGCGTGCGATGCAAATAAAGCTGAACAGAAAGATGTACATTGTATGTATCATGTCTACTCACAGGAAGGATTTTATGGCTAAATAATGAAGGTATGGCAGTCTCCCTACATAGAAAAAAGAAGTCTTAGCTAATTATGGAAATAACAAGGATATAGCTTGTCTCACAATTAATCATGAACGAATCATTATTTTTATCTTATGAGCCTGACAGATCTATTTGCATGGGAGAAATCTCAGCATCTGGTGCTAATAAATATCTATATTAATAAAACGCTTCAGCCAAATTTGTGTCACAGATTTCTTGAGAACTACGTCGCGTACAAACATGCGGTTTTCACCTAAATTCGTAGAAAAATACACAAAGAGTAACCATACACATCAGTCCTCTTTATTTCTTTTACCCTTTTTTAAAAAAAAGAATGTGTATAGCAACGAAATAGAATCTCCGATAGATCTTTTCAATTCCCCTGATTCGCCAATCGTCCAACTTTTTCACGGAGTCTAATGCATTCGTCTATGATGCCTTTCGGTGCGCTAGGTATTCTTTCGCTGCTGGTGCGTTGCCTGCCCGCCTATTTGTAAATGGAGTGTTAGTCTTGTATAATATGTTTTACGATGTTACTCCTGGTCTGATGACCAACCTCATATCGCGACCATCTACTGCAATCGTCGCGAAATCTGCGGAATTCTTATGGTTTCAGGAGAGTGAGTTCATATCATGACCCATTAGGTAAGGCGACCACGGCAGTCTTTTCTCAAACAATTTTTTTGGGAAACCGTTGCTCTGCTCAGAATAAATACAGAAAATTAACCTTAATTCAGAAGAAAAAAAAAGGGGAAGGAAATCGACTAAAATCGTTAAGTCAAGGAAAAGTAACACCAAAGCCTGCGACCAGATTGAACTTTGAAACTACATGCCAATTTGCACTCAAAACTTGACTAAAACAAAATATTGAAAAAAGGCGCCATCTAATGGAAACGCTTTGAATAAGAACAAAAGGCGGTCATTATAAACAAGATCCACTATATAGCTGGAGATAAGGAGGATCTAGGCAGATTACTGACTTAAATTCTACTTTGGACTTCCAGCTCCAGGATTCTCCTAATTTTCTCCTCCTGACCTCTACCGCTATACACAGTTACTGGGTGAGTTCATGGTCAGGCGTGGCTCCAGTCAATCACTTTCTCTTTTGTTGTTGTAAGTGTGGAAGGCTGAGTTCCTTGAAAGGAGAAATGATTCAAAGGACCTCGGATATAACGGGATCATAGAGACACAAGAATTTCTGTCGCTCCAGCCGAGGTCTCGTGGAAAGCGAGGTTCGTTTTATCAAGAAAAAAAAATGCCGGATTGGAGAGTTGAGTGGCGGGAGGGGGGCGGAGGAGGTTAAAATGTATGACAGTTTTGCCTCCCCTTACATTGGGCTGAAAAGAAAACAAAGGAGAACATAACATTATGGTCCCGTTGTATCCAAGGCCGTTGTAAGTGAAGTTCACCATATCTACACAACAACTAGGAACCAGAAGTCTAGTGTGAAGCAGTCTACGAGGATTTGTCACCCCGGGGGTCGGTCGGGATTACGCCTAATCCGCACAGTCCGTACGATACCCGTGCCTCAAGGCAACAGGTTAGCCCGCAAAAAGGCAATCAAAATATCGATCAAACAAGCAAGACAGAAAGATCAATTGATCAACTGATTGGGTTTCAGACTGAGTTTAAGGCGAGACAATTTCATACAATGTGCAGTCGCAAGGGTGGGATCTACTTGTTGGCTCGACAAATAGTTGGGTTGGTCCGGACTGCTACCCACAATATGGAGTGATTGAGAGGTGCGCACCACTGTGTACTTGATGTGTTGCCTTGCACTAGGAGTCACTTGGCAGCTTAGTTTCAATCAATTCCGTGTAACAGCAATCCGAATTACTGCATTTTTGGGGCTAAATTACAGTCTTCTTTTAACAAACCTGACATGCAAGTGTGGAACTAATTGCACAGCTGTATTGCTTGTCTGGTTAAATGCAACCTTTTCCATGCTCTTATGGAGTTCTCATTAACAGAGTGGACTGTATTAGCTGATAAGCAGCACCAGTATTTCAATGTGGTGTTGACGTATGATCTATCATGCTTGTTGACTCTGAGGTGTGTGTGTGTGTGTGTGTGTGTGTGTGTGTGTGTGTGTGTGTGTGTGTGTGTGT